>PVJO010018482.1:0-35769 GCA_004026905.1 Hystrix cristata | reverse complement strand
CGGGGTGTTCTGACCTCTGGGCCTCGGCCACGCGCCAGCACCAGCACGTCGGTCGGCCTCTATGTGTCTGCGTCATGAGCACACTGGAGCGCAGCTGTGGCTTTCATGCTTGTGAGTGTGGGCTTCGCGACATTGGGAAATGAAGGTTTAACCCGGGATTCCTGCCAGAGCCTCCTGAGTAATAGTGGAGACCCTTGATTGGTTATTACGGTTTGTGAGCCAGGCACTGAGATACAGGCTTTATATCCATTCTTCCTGTTCATTTAACAACACTGCAGCTGGTCTGCATGTCTTTTCTTTTGAGATGGTCTCGCTATGTAGATGTAACCCAGGCTGGCCTCGAACTTGCAGTGATCCTCCTACCTCAGCCTCCCGAGTGCTGGGATCACAGGTGTGTGCTGTGCCACCACATCTGGCTTCTTTTCTTTTTTAATTTGGTATTAGGGATTGAACCCAGGGCCTTCACATTGAGTACATCCCCAGCCCTTTTTTTGAGACAGGGTCTTGCTAAGTTGCCCAGGGTGGCCTCAAACTTGTGATGCTCCCGCCTCAGCCTTCCAGAGTGCTAGAGTTATAATTGTGCATTGCCACACTGGCTAGTATTTCTTTTTTGCAGATGGGGCAACAGGCTCAGCAAGGCAGTCAGTGAGTGGTGGAATTGGCACTTGTCAATGCTTTCCCCACAGGTTGTGTACAACGTGGGACTCTGCATCTGTCTGTTTGACATCACTAGGCTGGAGGACTCCTACGTGTTCCCAGGGGACGGCGCATCCCACACCAAAGGTGGGCCAGGTGCCCTCTCTCCCTGGGGCCAAGGGCAGTGGGAGTCCTGGTGGGTGAGCAGGGACCCGAGGATCCACTCCTGACTCTGCGAGAGTTGACTTGGTGACGGGCAGACTCACCCTCCCCAGGCCTCAGTTTTCTTGTCTGTGAGATGTAGGGGGTTGGGGTGGACTTGGTGTCCTCAAGGATACACAGCTCTGAGATTGGCCATGTCTGTCCCCTGTTGGGTCCCATCTACCTCCAAGCCCAGCTCTCGGCCCAGCCTTGGGGCTGCCCACAGCTGGTGAGGGAGACAGGCTGGATGGGCAGGCCCCTGGGGAGCAGGAAGGACCAGGCCAGCTCAGTGCTAGATTACAAGAGGCAGTGGGCCATAGCAAAAAAGTGTGGTCTCGGTGTTCAAAGCCTCACTCTACACTTACTAGCTGTACTTTCTGGGTAGAATATGTAACCTCTTTGGGCCTCATCCATAAAATGGAGTTAATGGTGTATTTTCAGCACTGGGGAGGCTGACGCAGGAGGATGGCCATGAGTTCAAGGCTGGCCCAGCAGTGCTCTTTTTTTTTTTTCTTTTTTCAAAACAGAAGCTCACTATATAGCCCAGATTAGGCTTAATTCATACAATCCTCCTGCCTCAGCCTTCCAGTACTGGGATCACAGGTGTGTACCACCCTGCCCAGCTCTTCTTCTGTTGTTGAATTGAGATATTCACATACCATAGGACTCACCCTTTGAAAGCACATGACTCAGGGATTTTTAGTCTGTTCAGAGTTGTCCACCATCGCCACTGTCTAACTCGGCCCCTGTAAGAAATCCCACCCCCCTCAGCAGTCGCTGCTCATCTCCATTCCTTCCTGATGCTGTGCATTTTACCTGTCGTGGATATTTCATAAAAGCATAACCAGACACTCTGTGGCCTTTTGTGTCCAGCTTAAGGCACATCATATCCTCTAGTCCAAAGATTGATCTGTGTTGTACCAAGTGTCAGAATCTTCTTCCATTTTTTGTTGTGCTGGGAATGGAACCCAGGGCCTCGCATACTAAGCAAGTGCTCTACACTGAGCCACACCTCTACCCTCGGAACCCTTTTCAAGGCTAATATTCCATCGTGCGTGCACACCGTGTTTTGTTCATCCCTTCATCCCTTAATAGACGTGTGCTGCCCACCACTTGCTTTTGGATATGATTTCAGAGGGTGCTCCCTAGTGCCAGACCCTGCTGTCCTAAGCCCATTGTCCAGGCCAGGCCTGGCACCACCTGGGTCAACGTTCTGAAGATTTGTGAGGCCGAGCTGAGTGCTGTGTCACATGGGGGATGGGTTCTTTCAGCCCTTGGCTGCCCCTCACTGCTCCCTGGGAGGAAATCGGGAGGCTCGGCCTCTCTAGCTCCCTCTGCTCCCCTTGCCTGCCTGCCTGGCATGGCCACTGGGAAGCAGGTGGCAGCAAGCCAGGAGGGGTGGCCCTGTGGTCCTGGGGGGATCTGGCAGGTGGAAGCCTGTGTATGAGGGCTGACCCTGTCCCAGGAAGGTGGGACTCCACCTGGTCACCTTGTCTGGGGAAGAATTTGAAGTCTCCTGGGTGGATCGGAGCAGGTCAGTCAGCCGAGCCGCTCCTTCCTCCCCATGGTGATATGCAGGGCAGGCAGGAGGCTGATCCTTGGTTACTGTCTGGGGCTTTCAGTAGGGGGGTTGATTGATTAGATGACACAAGTGGTTTCCCTGGGGACCGGGGCAGTCTGATGTGGGCACCGACCTTAGCTGGTGTTTTCTTTGGGGTGGGGGTGAGTGGGATCACCTGGGCAGGGCCTGAGCACCCACAGAGGGGACTGCCTCATGGTCATCGCCCCTGCCATTTCCGGGCATTTTCAGCACTCTTTTTCAGGTCAGAGCTGTGCCTGGAGCAAACGCTAGCAGGCAGCAGGCAGCAGGAACTTGTTTCCAAACCTGATTCCCTTTGCCAGGTGCTTCTCCCTGCTTGGAATTTAAAGAGCCAGGGGCAAGGTTGGAATCAACTTTGACTTATCACAGGAATCTACAAACCAGTCTCCAGTTCTGGGCAGCAGCTGCTGGTCCCCATAGGGGACCAGTGGTGACCTGGCAGGGGCAAGGGACTCTGACCTAGTGAGGTAGATGACTGGCATGGTAGCCATCTCCTGGCCGTGTTCCTGAGCCTGATCGTCATGGATGTGCCCTTCCTTGCAGTCCACTTCCGCTACGTGGTGTTCCACCCATTCCTGGACGAGATTCTGATTGGGAAGATCAAGGGCTGCAGCCCAGAGGGTGTGCACGGTGAGTGGCCCCCACTCTGGGTGGGCAGGAGGGACCAGAGGGCTTCGGTCAGAGACACAGGCTCAGCCTCCAGGGCTGAGCAAGGTGACACTCCACTCCTGGCCCCAGGGATGGAGTGAGGTCCTTGGCCAGCATTGTTTCACAATGAGGCCTTAACTCACATCCTCAGGCAGCCGCTGGAGCTGATGGAGGGGGCTGGGCGTGCTTGGCGTGTCTGCCTGAGGCTTTGGGGCCAGGTGCAGGGGCTTACCCGGGGCTGCTCAAGCCAGGTGGGTGCTGTGGGCACAGTGCAGGGCTGAGGCCAGAAGGCCAGGTTTCCATGGTGACACTTGTCCCATGGCAGCATGCGGTAAAGACCTGGGAGCCCCATGCCGTGCGTCACTTTGTCTTCTTGCAGTCTCCCTGGGGTTCTTCGATGACATCCTTATCCCCCCGGAGTCCCTTCAGCAACCGGCCAAGTTGTATCCTCCCAAGGGCAGTGTGTCCAGTCACTCGGCCTCTTCAGGGACCGTCCCCACCCCTGCAGTGGCTCTCAGGTCACGTGACCTGGCACTGCTGGCTTTTGTGCCTGCCCCTGCAGCATTTGGGCCTCTGCTTCCCACGCTGACCCTGGCAACCCTGTCCCTGTGGCTGTCCGGGTGGCAGAGTTGAACACCATTAGGGTCATGGGCACCAGTCACCTCCCGCTCACTTTGCTTAGGTTGTCCCCGCCTCGGAGATCTCTTCTCCAGGGAGGGCCACCCTGCTGGTTACCCCATGGGGGTGAGGGCTGTGCCAGGGCTGGGCTGAGCTGAGTCTGCCTCTCCTGGGCCCCGCTGTCCCCATCTCAGCCCTCCTTGCTGCACAGTCACTAATCTGAGACCTCATGACTGTACCCACAGTGCTTAGCAGAACTGCCACTAGAGGGCACTGTGGCTCCAGGTTTGGGCTCTGGTGGAGGGGGCGTTCTCTAGGGGGTGAAGGGGCTGCCCTGGCTGGTGGGCAGGGATCAGGTCTGCATGGGCCTCTCGAGTTTGTCAGGGGTCCATCCTAGTGTGTGGTGAGTCACCTGCAGCCCACCTCCGCTCCAGAACTGGGCATCCTCGAGCCACCCACCGTCCGATTGTCGGGAGGCTCTGGTGAAAAGGGTGTGGGCTGGCTGTGATCTCAGCTGGGTGGTGTCTCCTGGCACGGCTGCTTGGTAGGTCCCCACCGCGTGTTCCAAGGACTGGTTGTGGCCTTGACCTTGGCCCCAGTGACGAGGCGGAGCAGGTGTGGGTGTGGGAGTACGAGACTGAGGAGGGTGCGCATGACCTGTACATGGACACTGGCGAGGAGATCCGCTTCCGGGTGGTGGACGAGAGCTTCGTGGACACATCGCCCACTGGGCCCAGGTCGGCCGAGGCTGCCACAGCCAGCGAGGAGCCGCCCAAGAAGGAGGCCCCGTACTCACTTGTGGTAAGAGCCCTAGTCAGTGTGTACTGCGGGCCGAGGGAGCCCAGCGTGTGTGTGCATGTCGGGGGAGCTCCTGGAAACTCCTCTTTACCACCTCTACCTCTGGGCAAACCGCGAGTGCCTGTTTCTGCATGCTGGGACCTCCGGGTGATAGTTACTAGATACTGGAGACAGAGGTGGGAGTTAGTCCCTTAGCAGGAGGGCAGATCCCATGCTGAATGAGGCCACAAGGGCGTTTTGGGAGGTCTTTTTTGTTAGTACTAAAGATTAAATCCAGGTTATTTGCACTGAGCTGTATCGCTAGTCCTTTTTTTATTTGGAGACAGAGTCTTACTCTGTAGCCCAGGCTGGCCTCAAACTTGCAGCGATCCTCCTCCTGCCTCACCCTCGGTGGCATAACACGCATGTGTTCTCTCACCCTGCCAGGGGTCCATCATTGAGCCCGGGCTGGGCCTCCTCTCCTGGTGGACTAACAGCTAGCGTGCCCCAGGCCTCGGAATCCAGCAGCGGAGCGCATGCTGAGGAGTCTGTGCTCCCTCCAGCTGGCCTGGGTGGGAGCCGGGAGCACCACCAGCAGCCCCACCTCACCAGCGTGCCCTGATCTAGAATGACCCCTTCGAGTTCTGCTGTCCCCACAGAGTTTATTTTTCACAGCTCTGGGGATTGAGCCCAGGCACTGGCATATACCGGGCACGTGCTCTACCACTGAGCTACACTCCAGCCCTTTTGAGACGGTCTGCGTAACTGCCCAAGATGGCCTCAACCTGAGAGCCTGCTGCCTCAGCCTCCTGAATAGCTGGGATTATAGGCATGTGCCAGGCAGCAGCAACATGGGCTACCAGCAAGGACCACATTCTGTTGCCTCCACAACCAGCATCGTACTCTAAGGTCAGTAAATGCGTTGCCAGCCTGAGCCACGTCACTTCTGGAGATGAGCTCCAGACCCGCAAGTTCAGAACCTGGACGGAGAGACCCGGGCTGGCTTGGGGCTGGCTGAGCTCGCTGCCCTGGCCCTGACGCTGCCAGCCGCGACTGCCCAGAACACAAAGAGGTGCCAACTAGGAAGGAGGTCGCCTCAGGAGCCAGGTTCGCTGGCCCAAGGTTGGAGGGGTGGCAACTGCGCCCATGTCTGGGCCAGAGCACATCAGCACCTGGGGCCGGGGCCAGGGCCAGGAGGTGGAGGCTCCTTCCCCCCCAGGGAAGCCACAGGGACATGGCGCAGGTGCTGCCCGTGCAGACAGATGAGGCCCCGAGGTGACAGACTTGCTATGGTGACAGGTCCAGCTGGGTCCTGGGTTGCAGACCCCCTCCCCCAACCGTGGAGTTGATGACAAACAGCACAGACACCAACCACTCTTACAGGAGCAGTCAATGTTATTTTTCTTGCAAGAACAAAAGGTTCTCTGAGCTCCTTCAGCCGCCAGTCAGATGATCAGGCAGAATAAAAACTTTTGTAGAGGGGAGTGTCATCATCAAAAATAAATACAGTTGTGTGGGGCCACCCAAGGTGGGAACCAAACTGAGCACAGGAGAGCAGGTTGCCGAATGTCGGATCAGGGGAGGGCAGGAAGCAGGTCTGGTGACGCCATCCTGGAGCAGGAAGCCCAGGTGGGTGGGTAGCCCAGCGCCACTCTGACCAGTGCAACTGCAGGTGGCAGCGGTGGTGGGCAGGCGGCATCCTCACTGCTGCAACTCCTTCATCCTGTTCAGGGCACTACCTGCGCGGAACCACTCGATCTGGGTCTCATTGAAGGTGTGGTTCAGTAGGATGGTCTCCTGCGTCCCGTTGGGGTGCTTGATGATGCACATGAGGGGCTGCAGGGGGAGCAGGTGTGGGTAGGGAGCAGTGGTGATCTGGGGCCCCAATTCAGCAGGGGGCCTGGGCTGGCTCCACTCCAGTTCTCAAAGCTAACATCTAGGGTGGCCTGAGCCCAGGAGGGGAGCAGGGGAGGCCGCCCTTGCCCACCCAGCCGTCCTTCCCGGGCCCCTGACCTTGCCGGGGGTGAAGTCTTTCAGGCCCTGAATGGTCAGCTTGTCCACAGGGTGGATCTTGTTGTAGTCAGCGGGGTCGGCGAAGGTGAGGGGCAGCAGGCCCTGCTTCTTCAGGTTGGTTTCTGGGGGGCAGAGGGATGCTCGGTCACAGGGTGGCACCTTCCTCCTGCCTGCCCAGGTCGCGTCCCTTGCCAATCCAGTGGGACCTCTGCTGGAGACAGGCAGTGACTCCTGGGCCCATGTCACTAGGGGCATCGGCACAGGTGTGCTTGGTGATGCAGGTGTCTGAGGCCTTCTTGGTAGACAAGGCCACAAGGGGAACAGAATTCTGACTGTGCGACCTGGGTTTCAGCTGCACAGGTCTGTTTTGAAGGAAGAGCAGGGTGGATGGGAGGCTGTGAGCAGTGGAAACCAGAGAAGAGGCCACCAGCACTTCCACCCTAGCTATGGCCATGGCCCAGGAGTCAGGCACAGTTCCAGGCCTCGGGCAGCCACTGCAAAGTGGCTGAACCTGGGGACACGGCTGGGGGGCTTAGCTCACCATGGATCCTGGCGAAGCTCTTGGTGATGATGGCTCGGCCCCCAAGGTGGCGTGGCTCCAAGGCTGCGTGCTCCCGACTTGAGCCCTCGCCATAGTTCTCATCTCCGATCACCACCCACCGGATGCCGTGTTTCTGTGACAAGCAGGGACAAACAAGGTCATGAGGCTGAGGAGGATACCATACTCACCTGCCCAGTATCTACCTGCCTGGCCCCTGGCGGCCAAAGTTGGAAGAAGTGGGCCCAACTAGGCCCCATGGGGACAAAGGTGGGCTGGACATGGCCCTGGGTGCCTGTCTGCAAGAATGCAGGAGACATGAGCCACCATGGGACAGGTCAGTAGGAGACAGTGCAGGGCCCTCATCAGCAAATGGTGTCACCTCAGGGAGGCCTGTGATTGGGGCCTGCCTCCCTGCTCCTTGTGAGGCCCGGGAGGCCCCTTCCTCTGGTCTGTGAAGCTCCTCATATCTCTTCTCAGGTTCAGGAGGGGCTCCTGGCCCCATGCCCTGACTGTCTGCAGGGCCCCTCCAGTTTCCCACTCCTCAAGTCCTGCCTGTGCCTGCACTTGGGCTCCCAAGGGAGTGGCTGCTAGCACCGCCCCAACTCCAGCCTACCTTGTAGTAGCGGGCAGTGTCGGGGACAGGGCCGAACTCTTGGGTGACAGCGTTGCGCACTGAGTTGGCCTTGCCATTTTCGACGTTGATGGCACCAATGAGCAGATTGTTGGAGATGTTGTCCAGGTGTCCACGGAATTTGAGCCAGGGGCCTGCAGCCGAGATGTGGTCAGTGGTGCACTTCCCTTTGACCTGAGAGGAGTGGGCAGAGGGTAGCAGTCAGGAGGCGGCCGGGAGTGGCTGGCGAAAGGAGCAGCCCTCCAGGGGCAGGTGGCCCCCCATGCTGGGATGGAAGGCAGGGGTGGTGACGAGGGAGACACATCAGACTTTGATACATGGCCTGCAGGCCTGGTACTGCCACGCCAGGGCCCAGTGGGCTTGGGCAGAGACTTCAGGCTGCTAAATCTCCAGGGCAAGATACGCTACTCAAAGGGGGACAGGTGGGCTGGGGACGACAGGTGCATTTCCAGGCCAGGCCCTCAACTAAGAGCCACCTTGGCCTCATGCCGGGCAGAGAGGAGAGCCAGGGACTCAACTGAGTCCTGCTGATACGTCTCAGGATGTATGGACTTAACCCAGGCTGTGCTGAGGAGGGCTGAGGACTCGGATGTAGGCTCTCACACCCACTCATGCTGACTGCGGGCCAGGAGAAACTGGGGCCTGGAGCCTGTTTGGTCACAGCAGGGGTGGGGAACTGGCCATGCCTCGTGTCCCTCTTGCCCGCCTGTGTCTTGCTCACCGCTCACAGGCAGCCAGGAGCCCAGAGAGCAGCGGGCTGGTCCAGCCAGGCCCAGCCCTTCACCATGACCCCGGCCCTGCTCCCTCCAGGGAGCCGAGTGCCTGGCAGACCCTGCTGACCTTGATGAGGATCTGCAGGTCCTCCAGGTCTTTGCCGTCCCACTTGTCGAAGGGCTCCAGGAGCTGCAGGCGCTGGCTGGTGGGGCTCACGTCCACCCGCTGCCCACTGCTGTCCCTGGGGGGGTGCTGGTAGGTGTCCTGCCCTGGGTCAAACTCCTACAACAGGAGACGGGGACAGGCTGGGTGCCTGAATCCTCAGTCCCCAGAGGCAGGACCCTCACAGAAGGGAGGCTCCCTACGCCCCAAGCACCCCTTCCCAAGGCACAGGCACCCCCTCCTCATAGGCAGTGGCACCCTTGCATCCACAGGGCTGCACAGAGGTGTGGGTGCTGGGCAGTGCCCGGGACACCCACGCCGGGCAGGCCCAGCTCACCGCTTGGGGCAGCTCATCTGCATCTGGAGCCTCCAGCTTGAACTTCTTGCCATCCTTGCCGGTCAGGAAGTCAGTTTCTGGGTTGAACTTGAGGGTTCCTGCTATGGCCAGGGCCGTGACAATCTAAACAGAGGAAGCTGCTTTATGCTGATCAGCACCAAACACCACACCTGTCCTCCCACACAGAGCCCAGGAGATGCCTAGGCCCCGCCCCTCTCCTGCTTGGGGGAGGAGCTGCGGGCTGCCTCAGTGCAGAGAATTTGAGGGCCCCCGGGCCACCTGGCTTCTGCCACTGCGGTCAGGGCCTGAGTGCATTCTCCCCAGGCCAAGCTGGCACCAGTTCTGTCCCTGCACAGAAGTGCTCAGTGATGGAACTGCCCTGCTGGATAGCACTCCCACACTTTGCAAACACAAGCATCTCTGGAGCACTCATGGACACAGCCAGGCCAAGAGCCTGGCATGAGCTGGTGATGGCTAAGGCAGGAAACCCACCAAGTGCCTGGAGCGCACTCTGCCAGCAGTAACAGCAAGGCCCAGCTGTTATTTTTTAATTTTTTTTCCTTAGTGCTGGGGATCAAACTCAGGGCCTTGTGCTTGCTAGGCAAGCACTCTAACCACTGAGCTAAATCCCCAGCCCCGACCCAGCTGTTATTAAAAAACAAATGAGCTGGGTGTGTGGTGGTGCGCAGCCCAAGTTACTTGTCAGGCTGAGGCCAGAGAATCACTTAAGCCCAGGAGTTCAAGGCCAGCCTGGGTAACAGACCCTGCTTCAAAAGACAAAGATGAAGCTGGGTGTTATGACACATGCTTGTAAACCATAATCTCAGCATTGAGAGGCTAAGCAGGAAGATCATGAGATTGAGCCCAGCCCAGGCAATTTAGGGATTTAGCAAGACCCTATCTCAAATGAAAAAAAAAAGGGGAGTGCTTAGCTTAGCTCAGTGCAAAGGTTCTGGGTTCAGTCCCCAGAGTACTGGGGAGAAAAAGCCAAGCATGGTGGTATACAACTGTAATCCCAGCACTTGAGTGGCTGAGGCAGGAGAACTGCCACGAGTTCAAGGCCAGCCTGGACTACCCAGCAAGATTCTGTCTAAAAAAAAAAAGAAAAGAAATCAAGTAAGCCAGTATCCCACAGACACATAACCCTGCCTACTGGATCCTTGTGCCTCAGGGTCAGGACCTGATGAAGCTCGTGTAGTTGGTGAGAGTAGAGAAAGGCTGGTTGGTACTTGTCCCCTCAGTGAGAGCTCACACTTCTGCTCATACCCACTCACTGTGTTAAACACATGGGGACCTGGTGATGCGAGGCGGGGCAGACGCCCAGTCTGCATGCCCACACTGCTCTGACCGCCCAGGAGACGGGCCTCCAGGGCCCCGGCTAGCAGCCAGCCAGGCCTTCTCACCTCTGGAGACGTGACGAAGGCGTGGGTCTCGGGGTTCGCATCATTACGGCCTGTGAAGTTCCTGTTGTAGGAGGTGACAATTGTGTTCTTCTCCCCCTTCTTGATATCCTTCCTGTTGGGCCAGAGGGACAGACTTAGGGACAACTAGCCTTGTCACCTGACCTGTCCTGAGACCAGATGGGCTGGGTTCCTAGGGCATGTGCCCAGCTCCTGACTGAGAAAGGAAATGGACCTCCCTGGGATTCACAGACCTCAGGTTGCTAGGCCTCGGTGTGACCATGGAGGACAGACACAGAGCACACCTCAAGGCCAACATCTCCTGACCAGAGCAGTGGCCGCTCTGAGCAGCTCCCTCAGAGAGTTTGGCTGTGGTCGTCAGGCTGTAACCTCAGGGGCTTCTGCCCCCAGCCCAGGCCTGAGCCAGGCTCTTCCCCTACCATAGCCCACCTACCCTGCTGCACCTGGCAGACCTTCCCCTGTGCAACAGCCCCTGGTAGGCCTGGGCCTCGATTTCTTCTCTCCGCCCTAGTAACACCTCCCCCCTCAACCTCTGGGGTCTCACACTCAGTACATGGGGCTGTGCTGTCAGAGACGCCGCTCACCTGTCCCACTGGCCAATACATGGGCCACAGGCGTTGGCCAGGACGATGCCACCCACCTCCCTCAGGATCTCTGCCTGCAGAGGGAAGGAGACAGCGGTCGGGCACGCACGTGACCACTGGGAAGGGCAGGTCAGCACCACACCTGAAGCCAGGGTGGCTGCTGGGACCTGCGCCAGCCCTGAGGAGCCAGGGGCAGGGCAGCGGGCACTCACGTAACCATCCCGCTCGATGGTGGCGCGGATCTGCTCCGAGCCGGGGGTGATGGTAAACTGGGACTTGCACTTGAGTCCGTGGGCTAGCGCCTGTTTGGCCACAGCTGCCGAGCGCCCCATGTCCTCATAGCTCGAATTGGTGCAGCTGCCGATGAGACCTGGTACATTGTGGTTCAGGGTTAGGAGACAGTGACCAGAGGTCTCTATCTGTCCTCCAACCCCAGACTGGCCCAAAGAAGTCACCACCTGGGGTGAGCCAGAAGACTCTTTTTTTAACAGAGACAAGTTGGAAGCAACAATAAAGGACCGGCTGCCCGTGAACCAAGCTGAAGACGCTAAAGCTACTGACTGTGCCACTGAACACTAGTAGCGCAGCACATGTATGCACACCAGAGGGCTCACACAAACATCAGTGATGACCATCGCTGAGTACGGCTGACAGGAAACATTAACTGCTTTTCTATGTATTTTCTGTTTTCTTTCTTTCGAGATAGGTTGCTCCAGAACACCTGGGTCCAGGAGATCCTCCTGCCTCAGCTTCCCAAAGTAGCTGGGACTACCAGTGTATATCACTGCCCACAGCTTGTACTCTGTTTGCTTTATGATCAAAGTGAAAGTTTGTCAGTTATTCAAAATGTTAATAAGGGGCTGGGGGTTTAGCTCAGTGGCTAAGAGTGCTTGCCTTGCAAGCACAAGGCCCTGAGTTCGATCCCCAGCACCAAAAAACAACAACAACAACAACAAAATGTTAATAAAACTGAATATCACACTGTCCACAGATATCAAGGCTGCCTCTCATCAGTTGTTAGGCAATGATAGAATTTTCTAAAATTTCCTTCACCAAGTAAGGGAGAGCACAGTACAGCACACTGCTAAATGCTAGATATGGCAGAAAGCTCTTCTAACATGTCAGCTGGTCACCCTCCAGACAACTGAGAAGGCCGAGTTCTACCATCACTCCTGGTCCGGCACAGGGGACGCAGCTTGCTCAGGGTGCCCAGCTATTAAGCAGCAGAGCCAGGATTTGAACCCAGGCCTTGTGGTCCCAGGGCCCAAGCTCTTCCCAGCCATGTTGTACCATCTCCTAACAGCAGCAGATGTCGGCATGTCCACACAGGTAGAGCATGACAAATGCAGCCCGACTGCGGGTGTGATTTGTCTCTATAAGACAGAAGTGTGCAGGTGTACAGACTGAAACAGTGTAACTCCTGGCGACTGCACCCAAGGCCTTCCCACTGAGCTACATACATCCCTAAACCTTTTTCTTATTTTTTTTTAGACAGGTCTTGCTAAGTTGCCCAGGCTGGGCTCAAACTTGTGATCTTCTTGCCTCAGATTTGTAGAGTGCTGGGAATGGAACTCGGGGCCTTGCGCTTACTAGGCAAGCATGCTACCACTTGAGCTAAATCCCCATCCCCTACCCCCACGTCTACGTCTTTTACACCAAGAAAAGGTTATTTTGAATAGCCCCATTGTAGGAAGTCCCACAGAGCTGGGGTGACGGCCCAGAGCCCTGCCAACCGGTGAGGTGGAAGGCACTCACCCACTCGGATGTCCAGTGGCCACCCTTCCTTCTCTGCCACAGTGCCCACCTCCGCCACAGGGTGAGCCAGGTCGGGCGTGAAGGGTCCATTGATGTGTGGTTTCAGCTGAAAAGACAAGGATGCAAGGGACAGGAAGAGAGGCAGGAACAAGAGCTGGAGTGAGCACGCCTGTGTTCTCAGCCTGCCAGGTCCC
This sequence comes from Hystrix cristata, assembly GCA_004026905.1. NCBI lineage: Eukaryota > Metazoa > Chordata > Mammalia > Rodentia > Hystricidae > Hystrix > Hystrix cristata. Next base: position 22,937 of record PVJO010018482.1, on the reverse strand, counting down.
CCCAGGAAGGCCGACTCCTGCGCCTGTGGCTGAAACTGTCCCAGGAGGCGTGCGGGCGCTGCACGTGAACCAGTTCCCGAATGCCCCAGGCCTGCCAGGAAGGGCTCACCTCCACTCTGCACATGCAGGAGCCAAAGCTCGAGGTCACAGAGCCAGGAGACAGCAGAGGCACGCAGTAAAGGAAGCCGTCTGCCTCATGAACCCATCATCTCCCAAACTCCATTGCTTTGGACTCACCTTTGCACTGAGCTATGGCCCCAGAGCTTTCTTATGTTTTATTTTGAGGCAAGGTCTCACTAATTCTCCAATTTGCCCAGGCCGGGCTGGAACCTGCAGTCCTCCTGTCTCGGACCCCACAGTACTGGGATTATAGGTACATGCTTTGATTGACTGACTGTGCTCCTGGGGACTGAACCCAGGAAGCATGAGCTATATCCCCAGCCCTTTTCATTTTTCATATTGAGATAGGACCTTCCTAAGTTGTCCAGGCTGGCCTCACCCTTACAGCTGTGCACACGGCCCCTGGCTGCTATTGGGATCTTCTAATGAGCAAGGCCTTATTAATAAATCTGAGTGGGTAGCCACGTGCCAGGCACACAGTAAACAATAAATGAGTGACCATCACTACACAGACGCACCCACTTAACCTCACCCCTGCCTCAGCCCAGCCGGCTTCCTCAGATTCTCCCAGTGCCTGCTCTGGTTTGTGGTCTCAGGGTGTCAAATGCCGCTGGGGCCTTGCTTAAACTCTGATAAACAAAGCTCCAAGCTGGCCGTGGTGGTGCCTGAGTGCTGTACTCCCAGCACTCAGGAGGCTGAGGCAGGAGAATCATTGTGAGTTTCAAGCTAGTCTGGGCTACATGTTCAGTTCAGGGCCAGCCTGAACCACATAGCAAGACCCTGCCTAAAAAGACAAAAACCAAAACAAACAAAAAACCCCCAAAGCTCCAGGGTGAAATCTTGTTGTCCACTAAACCTGGTAGAAACCAAACTGACACCCATTTCTGATTCGTCAGCCATGACTACCTCCATTGTCCTCATGATTGTTACCTCATCCCCACCACCCCTGCTGACCACTTCAGGGGCTCTGAGAACCAAGGGCCAGGCAGGACTTGCACCAGCCCCCATCCCAAGAAAGCAGTGCTCCCCCTGAACCCAGGTCCCTTCCTCACCTCATTGAGGTTAATTTCAATCAGTTGGTCATACTGGCAGCCAGGGTCAGGTACCAAGTGATCCTTGAATTCATCAGCAAGACTGGCGATATCTGGAATCAGCAAGGGCGGGGAGTGAAGCACAGGAGGCAGGATGGTGCTGAGATTCACCCACCGCAGTTACCCAACGCCTGCCAAGCACAGCCCCCAGACGCTGACGCTGCCAGCACCCTGCCAACACAGGAACAGAGCAACAGCACAGGACGCTGTCCCTGCCCTTGAGCTCACAGTCTAGCTGCTCACAGTCACTGGCAGTGAGCCCACACTGACACCAGGGCGGGAGGTGCACAGAACATGGGGATGGGGAAGCAGGGCCTGGGGGCGAGGCAGGGAGGGTTTCCTGAGCCTGGAAGCAGGCACTGATGAAGGAAGAGGGCACCTGCGCTCCAGCCCTTTCCAGCACCAGTCCCAACGTCCTCTGACCTTCAGGAGCAGCTCAGGGAAGCCGGGCTGGGCAGCTGGGGAGGCGGGTTCAGGTTCCACGCTTCCCCTCCTCCCCCTGCCAGGGCAGTGGTTACAAGGAAGAGATCCATGTCATTTCCAGAGCTGCTTGCAAGAGGTGCAGGGGACCAAGTCAAAAAGGACCAGTATTCAGCCGCCTTTCCAGGTAAGACTAGCTTACGCCTGAGGAGACTGCAGTCACCGAGCCCAGAAACAGCAGCACAAGCCTAACTTGTTGCACACCTGCAGGGGCTTCCCAGGGCCTCTGAAGCCGGTCTGGACACACCAGGGTAGGCTCTAAAGGGACCAGTGCAGCTTCCTCCTGGGGTGGTGCTGCAGCATGACTGTCCTGCTCACACTGCAGCCCTCCGGCTCACCTGCACGGCCCGTCTTGCTCAGGTATTTCTTCATCCTCTGGTTGTACGGGAACACTGAGGTGGTAGCCCCAATCTCTGCGCCCATGTTGCAGATGGTTGCCATGCCTGGGGAGAAACAGGGCCTGAGGCTGGGCTTGGGTTCCACCCACCACTTCACACCAGGGAGCCTCCTGGGGGCAGGGACACTCATCCCTGGGGGCTTGGGGTTAAATCAGGGCCAGTGAGGGGCCAAGGATTCAGCGCCATAAACTGGCTTCTCCCCCAAGGGCTGGCTGTCTCGTGGGCAGAGCTGACAGCCACCATGTACTGAAGGTGGGCCTGGCCAGCCATTGCCCAGGTGTTACTGTGCCCATTTCACAGGTGAGGGTCCTGGCTCACAGAGGTTCAAGGTCAAATAAATGCTGGCACTGGAACTCAGATCTAGGTCTGTCTGCCGAGGTTCTGCCCTCTTGCAGCCATGCCATGGTGCTCTGCAGACATTTTTCTGAATTCCAGCAGTAATGGGGCTGGGGATTCAGCTCAGTGGTTGAGTGCTTGCCTAGCAAGCACAGGGCCCTGAGTTTGATCCCCAGCACAAAAAAAAAAAAAACCAAAAAAATACATGAATTTCAACAGAATTTCAGCAGTAATAATGGGGTGATAAACTGGACACAGCATGTGCCTGTAGTTCCTGCTACTGGGGAGACTGAGGCAGGAGGACTGCATAAGTGCAGGAGTTTGAGGTCAACTTGGATAACACAGTAAGACCCCACCTCAAAAATAAAATAAGCTGGGGATTTAGCTCAGTGGTTAGAGTGCTTGCCTGGCAAGCACAAGGCCCTGAGTTCGATCCCCAGCAACAAAAATAAATAAATAAATAAATAAATAAATAAAAAAAAATAAAAGAATGGATGCTATTTACTGTTTGAGGACCACAGGGGTTCGCACTGTTACCAGGGTCTTTTATCAGCTTCCAGCTGAGCTGTGCCTCGGCAGTGGAGTGAGGGGCTGCTATGGGGCTGATGCGGTGCCTGGGAAGTCTGGACCATACAGGCTTCTTCTGCGTCTCCCTGCGTTTCCAAGGGTGCCGACAGCATGGAAATCAGATTCCTAGCTCATACCTGGTTTTGGAAGCTACCAGGCAATAATTCCTTTTTTGTTGTTTTTCGTTTGAGTTAGGATCTCACTGTGCAATTCAGGCTGGCCTTGAACTCACTATAGAGCCCAGACTGGTCTTGCACTCGTGGCAATACTCCTGCCTCAGCCTCCCAAGTGCTGGGATTACAGGTATGCGCTGCTATGCCCAGAAGGCAACAATTTCAAAACCACAGGAAGAGAGTTCTGGATCCAGCTAAAGGAAGATGCAGGAACTCAACTGCTCTGTGAATGAACCCAGCTCTGACTGCCTATCCCTCACCACCTCCATCCTTTCCAGATTCTCACCATCACCCAAATGGCCCGCTGCCTGGCCAGGACCCAGGGCAGAAGCGAGTTTGGGCCCCAACCCAAGGAAGTTACTGCCACATTGGGAAGGGTCTCAGTCACCCCATCAGATCAGTGAGGGGCCTGCACCAGAACATCTCTAGGGCCGTCTCCATGATGCGGCCCCACGCTGCCTGGACACAAAAGGCTATCAGGCCTATGTAGGGTGAGGGCCTCCTCACCAGTGCAGGAGATGGAGTCCACGCCGGGCCCATGGTATTCCACGATGGCACCCGTGCCACCTTTCACCGTGAGGATGCCTGCCACCTTCAGGATCACATCTTTGGGTGAGGTCCATCCGGAGAGGGAGCCTGTCAGCTTCACTCCAATCACCTGCAAGGAGGTGGGCACAACAACGGTTCCAAGCAGGAAGTCAAGGAATAAAGCCACCAGCCTCCCCTATCTGTTCATTCATTCCTGCTGTCGTCACAGAGTAATTCCAGCCTGACCCATCTCCTCAGCTCTTCGGGGCCCACAGGCCACCACTTCTGCCCACCAACCTCCCCTGAAGCCACCACTGAGTCCTCTGCTCCTCACCTTGGGGCACTTCAGCTCCCAGGGGATCCCAGCCATGACGTCCACGGCATCGGCACCTCCAACTCCAATGCAGATGCCGCCCAGGCCACCGCCATTGGGGGTGTGGGAGTCAGTGCCAATGAGAAGAACCCCAGGGTAGGCGTAGTTTTCCAGAATGATCTGAATAAGGATCCAAGATGGTAAGCTCAGAAGCCCGCAGTGGAGAATGGAGGTAGAAGCAGAGGTGCCCACACAGCTGCATCCACTCACAGGGCTCCCAGCCCATGCCCAGGGCTGCCCCGGGATGGGGAGCCCTGTTTAATACAGGCCATCTCCAGTAAGCCAGGAGGAGCCACTCACAGGATGCAGGCAGCCGGGGCTCATGGGCAGTCTGACAATTTCTGCTGTGTGGCTTGGCCTGCATGTGCCTCCTTGTGCCTCAGTTTCCTCATCTGTACTACAGTCTAAACACACTGCATCACCTTAACCCTGGGATCCAGTGAGAACTGGATAAACTGGCATGTGAGTGTGTTCTGTGATGGGTCTGGGACAAGTGTGACAGCTCAAAGGTGCTCCTCATGTGGCCAGTGTGCCTCTGCGGCTTCTCACTGGGGGACAATCCTGTCTCAACCTGGCTCCAACCCACGGAGGGCACCTAGGGATGTCCCGAGGCCCCAGTGGGTGCACAGAGCTGTGTGTTTCTCCACTGCTCAGTTAGGGGAAGTGTAGGGCTCCCTTCCCCACCATGGCACCCAGAGGTGGCTGAGGACTGAAGTGACGCTTCGGCAGTGGCACCAAGCTGCCTCATCCTGTTTCCCTGCGGTACCTACACCCAGACACTGCCTCTAACCCTCACTCGGGCTGCACGATCGCTCAGAACATTTGCAAGAAGGTGACCGCACCCCCATCCAGCCCCTCTGAGGTATTGCCCACTCGGCAAAGTTCCGCCTTCTGGCTCCATCACCTACTAACAGCTGGGGGGCCTCGGGCAAGTCCTTCTCTTCCCAGGCCTCCGAGTCCTCGTCCAGACAAACCAGCTGACAAGTGTCACCTTCTTGGATCCCTGCGATGACTACCCAGGTCATGAATATTCAGCATGCACGGGTGGGTGGGTGGGTGTGTGGGTGTGTGGGTGTGTGTGTGTGTGTGGCCTTACTATTTCGCAGCAAGATCCTCCACCCCGGGTTCTGCATCTCCCATCAAATGGCATCATGCCCGCCCTCAGGTGCTGGGATGATCAGAGATGTAAAAGGCCGCATGAAGGACTATGGGCAAGCTCCCTGTCCAGTGACTCGGCAAGAGGTCAGGCCCCTCACCCCCTCACCCCCTGGTGGTGTGAAAGGCGAGAAGACCTGGCTCCCACCCTCCCACCCCACAGCGTGGCAGCTGACTGGGAAGAACAGGCTGACACTGCTTCACCAGTTCATTTCCGTGCCCCACCCCCTGCCTCGGCCAGGTACAAAGATGTGGAACCAGTTAATCCCTAATGCTAAAAGCCTGATCCATTAAGACCACGGATGGAATTCAAAGTGGCCTGCATGGTGCCGACACGGTGTGGTCAACATCCAGGAGGGAGAGGTTGATACGGACCCATCAACTGTGGAAAGTGTCATGACGAGTCAGGTCATGACAGGGTCTCGGCACTCTATGGACATGGCTGGGCAGATGGGGTGAGGGTGGACCAACATGAAAAACATAAAACTGGGAACTCAGCCATCTATTCACACACATGTACAGACACACATACACACACACAGGCACACACACACACCAATCCATCCCTGCCCAGGCCCAGAGCTAGACAGGAATGAATGAGCCATAGTCCCCATCCCACAGAGGACAAGGCGTGTGGAGAAAGGACGAGGCACACGCTGCGGTTCACACGGGAAGCCCTGATGCAGGGCACAGGGAGGGCCGGGGATCAGACAGGAAGAAAAGAGGTGAGAGTGGAGAGCAGGGTCAGCCAGGCCAGCTAGAAGAGCTGGCTTTGGGCAGGCAAATGGTGCTGAAAGAGAGGTAAAGCTGCACAGTACGCACAGTCCCTGGGATGTTCCTGGTCAGGGACAGATGTGCCACGCTGAATGCTTAGCAGGTAGCCCAGGGCAGGTGTGAACAGCTGTTACTTACAGCCCAAACTGTGGCCTAGGAGCTGCCAGGAAGGCCTAGAGGAATGGGGGATACCTGGATTGGGGTGCCCTTCATAACAGAAGGCCAAACCAGGCCCCCCGCCTCCCTTCCTGCTGCAGAGAGGCTCTCTGGCCGCGGGCTGGTGTGTAACCTGCCATCCTGGCAGCCCCATCCCGGTGAGGGCCATGGGATAAAAGGGCAGAGCAGTGATCCGTTGTCAGCTCCAGTTTCAGAGTGGGGCTGAGCTGAGGGCCCAGGCAAGGTCAGATGACAGCCTGACTCAGCAAGTTGGAAGGTGGTAGACAGTGAGGGCCCAGATAGAGGGGGAAGAAGGGTCATCTTGGAAAGGGGCAGAGCAGGTTCCATGCATACAGTATGCATGGTAAACGGACAGATCCAAGTGTTCTCAACAGTCACCTTTGATGGTAGTGAAGCAACTACCCCCCAAACACATGCACGCATGCACTTATGGAAACAAAACTGTCTACCAAAGGAAACGTCATCCTTGGGGAGCCCCCAGAAGAACTCTTGGTGGACACAGCCCAGTAGCCTCCATCCTACCGGATCCCACGAAGTGGCCTAGAGGAAGCGGAGCAGCACTCTGTGCAGGGGCAGGAAGGCCTGCTGGGCTACATGTCCTGCCTCCACAGCAGTCATCCCTCTCTGCCTCAGTTCTCATCTGTGAGGTGTGGATAATAAAACTGTCTACCTCACAGGGGTATGGTGAGGTCTGGATGAGTCTGTCCGAGGTGCTGAATCTAGTGCCTGACATACAGTGGGCCCACCCCATACTGGCAATAGAAAACAACTCAAAATAATACCGTGTGAGGGGGCAGGCCATGCAGCTTGATCCCTAGCACCAAAAATCAGTAACAATAACATAATGTTCTGTGTTCACGTAACGTTCCTGTAGTTCACAGGAATATGATGCTTGAGAACATGCTTAGAAGAAGGTGTGGAGAGAAATAGGATACCAGGCTGGGGTGTAGCCCAGGTAGAGAACTTGCCTAGTGTGTGCGAGCTCCTAGAACTGATCCCCAGCACCACAGGATAAAAGAGAGTGAGTTACCTGGGTAGTTCAAAGGGAATGTTTTCATTTTTCACACAGAGAACAGGAATGTATAAATAATTTACAAGCAAAGGAAGTGAAGTCTAAGGGCTGGCTGAGAAGTCCTCCTGCTCCCCCTTGGCCCTCCTGGCCTCGAATCCCCTGCTGCTGCTGGCTCAGAAGGTACCCCCTGAGCCCTGCCTACCTGGTGAATGATTCCGGATCCAGGCTTCCAGAAGCCCACGCCGTACTTGGCACCTGCGGTTGCCAGGAAATTGTACACTTCCTGGTTTATGTCCTATTGAGACAAATCCATAACCGGAGCGTTAGCAACAGATTGCGTCTGGAGTGACCTTGCCATACTCTCCTCTCTGCACCCCAGACCCAAGCCTGCTGTGGCTCTGACAGCTTGGCACTGGGAAGGCAGGCCCTCTCCTGGAGGCCTTTGAAGCAGAACTCCAGAGGGCTGGACTGGAGACAAGGGAGCAGAGCCAGCCCCGGCTCTGTGACATCTGGCCAGGGGGTAGGTCTGACGCAAGTCTCTGCCCTATTCGCTGGGTCTCAGTTTCCTTATTTGCTTCAGGAACTAGGCTAAGTAACTGCCAAGGCTCCCTCTGGCAACCACGTCCCCAGGCAAGGCTGGCAGTGACGAGGCCCACCACAGCAGCACCAGCTGGCCAGGTTGGGTGTTGAGGAACCAAGGAGACACCCCAGTCCCTCTGTGGCTCACATGGGAGCTGCTTCCCCACCTGGGCCTCCAGTGCCTCATCTGTGATCCCAGTTGACACTCCCTGAATGCCCGTGATGGACAAGACATCAGCTGAGGAGCCGGCAAAGATGGTCATCAAGTCCACTCTGCAGATGCTAGGGACCCAAGAGTGACAGAGGAGCCAGGCTGGAAACCAGACCTGCCCAGCCAGACGACAGCCTAATACAACAGAACTGCAGATTCTGGGAGGACAGAGTGTCCTCCGGAGAGTGCCCAGCCCAGATCTGCCTGCTGCATGGCCCGTCTTCAGGAGTGTCTGGTGGCCTGGTATAGGCTGTCAATAGGGCCACTGCACTGAAGAGGATGGATGAGCCGCATCTGTCGTCTGTCATTTGAAGGCAGCTTTCTCGGGGGTAGAAAGCTGATGTGGGACAAGGCTTTCTCTGAAAATATGGCATGTCCCAGGACAAGTGAGGCAGACCAAATGACAACAGGGACAGTGCCATGTGCATTCCAGTGTCCTGAAGAAGGAACTGGGAAATGAGACCTGCCAGCCTCAGGCAGGGGAGAGATGGCTTCATGCCACTCTGAGCCACCCAGGCTCTTGATGAAACATTCTCAGAACCACACAATCCCCTTCGTGTAAACTCCTGACCAGTCATGTAGCCTTCTGTGGGCCCATTTGGTCACCCAGGTAAGAGATCTGAGTCCCAGAGCAGTCTCTTCCAATTAATAACAATTAATAACAGCCTGGCCCTTTCAATTCCAGATCAGTCGCATGTGAAATTGGGACCGAGTGGGCCCATGTGCACGTGTCTGTGCAAATGTGGGGGACAGAGCACAGCTCACAGAGGCTCCACAGAACCTCGGCCTGAACTCAGCATGGGGGCCTCTCTACCTGTGGACTCTGGTCACCTCAGCCAGAGACACTTTACAAATACATGCAGGACCAACCATCATCAATCCCTTGCTCAAGCCCTGCTATGGCACAAGGTCCCCTCCAACACTCATGTAGAGATGCAGGTGCCACCGTAACAGGATTATGAGGTTGGTGAGTTGTTCGTGTGCAGCGAGGGGCTTGCCTGCCCCACTCTATTGTGACGCGGTCTCCGCCAGAGGCCGCAAGGTCTGCTGTGTGATCCCACCCAGTCTGTGGGTTCTGGTACAGCAGCAGAAAACAGGCTAAAACAGCCCTCCTAGCACTGTGCTCGGAGGCCTGAGGTCCTGTCTCCCAAGATCCTGCCTTGGACCGCCATCTTCCATGCAGCGCTCCAGTCCCACACAACCTCCTCTTCACTGCACAAATGCAATAAGCTTCTTCCTGCCCTGGGGCCTTTGCAAATGCTGTGCTGGAGCTGGGGAGGTGGTACAGCACTTGCCTACTATGCATGAAGCTCTGAGTTCAATCCTCAGCATTGAAAAAAACAACAAGAACAGCAAATACTGTTCAGTCTAGAATGTCCTCCTCCAGTTAGCCAATTGGCTCAGAACCCAGCTTATATTCACAGCCTCAAAGAGGCTGTCTTTTCCCTTCCATGATGTATTTGTTTGTTTTTTGAGACAGGCTCTTGCTATGTATTCCAGGCTGGGCTTGAATTCACTATGTATCCTAGGCTGGCCTTGAACTCAGGGCAATCCTCCTCCCTCCACCTCCTGAATGCTGGGATTACAGGCATGGGCCACCGTGCCAGGCTCCCTTCCAAAGTGTAAATAGACCTCTTTCTCATGCTCTTGGAGTCCTACCCATTCCCTTCCTAATGTATCCAAATTTGCAATTACCAATACTGTGGCTATCCCACATCTACCTCCCTACTAGACTAAGATCCTCGAAGCCAGGCCCCGTCCATCTTGCCCACACTGAACCCTAGCACCCAGCATAGTACCTGGAGTATAAGAAAATGTCAACAGACACTTGTTGAATAAATGAAGGAATGAGCTTTGAAATCCTATTACTCTCTGACTCTCACCTCCAGCAAGTAGATTCCGAACCCATAAAGCAAGGGGAAGGGTGGCCCATGGAATAGTGGTCCCTCCTGTGGGAGGCTGAGCCAGGACTGATGAGGCCCTGAGCCCCTGGCCTTGCACAGCTCTGTCCCCCAGGACATCATGTATTGTGACGACTCCTTGTGCCACTGCCATGGAAGCCGCAGCCAGCAGGCAGAACTCTCCATTCAGATAGGTGGAAAGAGACTCTGTGGAGCCAGGCAGGACACACAGCAGGCAGGTAAGGCGGTGGAAAGGGCCCAAAGGGAAGGCTGCCCGAGTGCTTCCCAGCGGCCCAGAGGCTCTGCAAGCTAGGCTGACCCTGGGAGCAGGACGCTTTCAATCACATGGCCTGCTCCTGTGCCAGCATTCAGCTCCTGCCAACAGCTGCCTGGGGGTCCTGCTCCCACTGCAAGGGGCAGGGAGGCTGGAGCTGGGAGAGAGCTGCTGCCGCCAGGAACAGCACACAGGTCCCACGCCCCGGGCCTGGGCACAGCAGCAGGCCTGGATTGCAGAAGCATGGCACATAGCCACTTCTGTGCTGACAGCAACACTCACAGAGGAAAGGGCCCTGGAGGAGGTTCATCAGCCCAAGACGGCACTGCTGGACTCCGGGGTCAGGGCTGGCCTTCCACATGGCCTCCTGTGGTTGTAAGACTCAACGGATCATGACAGTACAGTGACCTCTGGCTCCCTCCCTGTCAGTGCCGGAGGGTCAGAGGAGCAGGAGAAAGCACATGTGCAATTCAAGGAGAGATGTGTGAACCAAGCTGCAGAACTCTGCAGTACTTTTTTTTTTCTTCCTCAGTACTGGGGACTGAACTCTAGCCCCTTTTTAAAATTTTTTTCCATTCTGAGAACAGGGTCTTGCTACATTGTTAAGTTGCCCAGGCTGGATGTGAACTTGTGATCCTCCTGCCTCAGCCTCCCAGAATGCTGGGATTGTGGGTGAGAGCCACCACACGGAGTTTGCAGCACCTTCCTCATTCAACAGCAAATGTGCTTCTAGTGTGGTAAGATTAGGGATGGTTTTGTTTTTCTTTAGGTTTCTTCTGTATTTTCTATTTTCTTCACAACAACCAAATACTAATTCCAGTTTTATAAAAGGACAAAAACAAGCCAGGCAAGCTACTCAGGAGCCTGGGCAACTTGGTGAGATACTGTCTCAAAACGAAAAATAAAAAGCTAGTGGCTGGGGATTTAGCTCAGCGGTAGAGCACTTGCCTAGCAAGTGTAAAGCCCTGAGTTTGATCCCCAGCGCCGTGCCCCTGAAAAAGCTAGGGTGTAGCTCAGTAGCAGTGTGCCTCTTTAGCATGTGCAGGGTCCTGGGTTCCATTCCCAGTACCTGAGAAGAAAGGGAGGGACGGAGGGGACAAATAGGCAAAAACAAGACTGGCCCGGGGTATAGTTCAGGGTGGGAGCCCTTACCCAGCGTGTCTGAGTTTGAGCCCCAGTACCCCCCAAAACTCGAAAGAGCCTATTAGAAATTGGAAGCAGTGTCCCAGACGGCCCCAGCAGGAGGGTCTGCCAGTCACCACATGTCACACCCACCAACCTAACCCCATGCCACCCGGGGCTCACCTTGGCCCGGCGCAGGTCTTTCTCACCCCCAAGCTGGGCCTCGATGAGATGGTCACAGTGGATGGTGGACGGCACTGCCACCTTGGGCAGCCCGCTGCTGATGAACTGCAGCATGGCCATCTGGGCCGTGGCATCCTGCATGGCCACGCGGTCAGGCCGCAGCCGCAGGTACGTCTTGCCTCGCTCGATCTCCTGGTTGTCCGGGTCATCCAGGTGTCCATAGACAATCTTCTCTGAGAGTGTCAGTGGCCGGTTCAGTCTGGGGGAGAGAGAACAGGGCTGGTACCAGGCACACAGCCCCGTGCACCCACAGCCGCTCCTTCTCAGGGCACAGGCACCCTGACCGTGGGCAGGAGGGGTCAGCTGTGTGAGGGACGCCGAGTTCTACTCGGGTGGGGACAATCAGTCCTGCTCCTTGCGTCACCTCTAGCACGTGGTGCACCACCTGGTACTCATTAGGGGCTCCAAAATGATTTAATGAACAATGAACGAGAGATGACAGGGTGGTTTTTTTTTTCCCCCAAAGGATATTTGCTTGATCACTACCCTAACCCGTGCCTATCAAGTGGACATCTCATCATGTAATGTTCATTGTATTCTTGTCTTTTGTTTTTTTCTTTTTTAAAAGACAGGTTCTCACTATATGGCCCAGGCTGGCCTCAAACTTGTGATCCTCCTCCCCCTGCCTCCTGAGAGCTGGGATGAAGGTGTGTTCACCAGGCTATTTCTGTCATTTACTAAAATAACCAGCTGGGTGGGGTGTCGCACGTCTGTAATCCCAGCACTCAGGAGGTGGAGGCAGGAGGATGGCTGTGAGTTTGAGGGCAACCTGGGCTACATGGCAAGACCCGGTCTCAAAAAACCAAAGTAAATTAATAAAAGAAAGGGCTGGGGATGTAGCTCAGCGCTCCCCTGGCTTCAATCCCCGGTACACACAGACACACAGACATGCACAGACACACACATCAAAACAGGCCCAGCAGAGAGATATTAGTAGCTCACATTCCCAGCCTGAGTTTCACCTTGCGCCCCTACTTTTCTCTGTGCCCTCAGCCCAGCTAGACACAGGACCACAGCAGCACTCGCTTGCCCCACCCTGTCATACTGTCCACTGCAAGCCCCCCACCTCACTTGCTGGAGCCTGTTATGCCCTGCTTCCTCATGAGCCCAACAGTGTGGCTGTCAGCCCTGAAAACAGAAAGCAGGCCACGCCCTCTGGCCTCCCACCAGTCCTCTTCCCAGACGCCATTCTCTTGGCGGTTCACTCGCCCTCCCTCATCAGGGCCAAAATGCCACTCCAAGCCCAGCCCCTACAGGAGCATGCCTCTGCCAGGCTTCAGCTGCCCCCTCCTCACCAGCCCCTCTCCCCAAAACCCAGCTCCTGAGGATGCCCTGGGGCTGCGCACACCACAGAGCTGCGGCTCAGGGACTTACGCTCTGCTCCCACTGTCCTGGAAGCTTAGGCCAAACTTGATGTCCTGGGAAGCAGCAGCGCTCCACCCTCAGCCCACAGCCCCCAGTCTGACCCCACCACTATACCTGCCAGGGGCCAGACAGATGGGTGCTGTCCTCAGGAAGTGCCTGTCTAAAGTGCAAGGCTTGACGCAAGAAGGTAACAGCCAGGACTCAGCACCTCCTTTGTACATAGCTCTACTGAAGTATAACTGGCATATAAGAGACTGCTTTTTTTTTTTTTTTTTTTTAGTTTTTTGAGACAGGGTCTCCCTATATAGTTTCAACTGGTCTTGAACGCTCTATGTAGCACAGGCTAGCACTGAACTCGAAGCAATCCTCTTGCCTCAGCCTCCTGAGCACTGAGATTACAGGTGTGTGCCACCATACCCCATTTGGATTGCACATATTTAAAGTAAACATGTGGGGCTGGGATGCGTGGCTCAGTGGTAGACCACTTGCCCACCATGCTGGGAGGACCCGGGCTCCATCTCCAGCACTTTTTATTTTGCAACAGGGTCTTGCTAAATCACTAAGTTGCCAAAGTAGAGCTTAAACTTACATCCTTCCTGCCTCAGCCTCCTGAGTGCTGGGATTACAGGTATGCGCCACCACGCTCAGCTGCCATCACTGTTCTAAGCACTTTCACATATTTAACTCATGAAGCAGATGAAGAAATTGAGGCGCAGAGGTGAAGTGACACGCAGATCACAAAGCTCCGTGCGCAAGGCTAGAACAGGAGGTGGCAGCAGAGGGGCTGTGTCTGTGCCCTTCACGTCCACCTCTACATCTGGGGAGAGGGGCCTAGACGTGTGAGCACTCAGTAATCAATGCTGGCACCGCCAGTACGATTCTGGCAAAGATGGGGACTCTCCCTCTGCCAGCCTACATCCCAGCCCCTCACATACAGTCCCCTAAATCCTTGAAAGCAAGAGTTCCCTAAGGCATGGGCTCTGCGACAAACACAGGTCTGCTGGTGACGCAGAAGCTCCAAGTTCTGCTGTCATGAGAGCCCTGTATAAAAAATAGCAGGAGCCTGCGGTCTAGCGTCTCCAGGCCTCCAGGCCGGCATGCGAATGACTCACCCCTCAGAGCACTCACTCACCCCCCTTCTGGGCCCGGGGGAGACACAAATAGCACCCAGTCTTAAAACCCTAGACCTTGAAAGCAAACTCCTGACATGGTGTCAGAGCCTGGTGATGGCGAAGGTAAGGATGGCTCCTCAGCGTGTTCTGGGGGGTGAAGTGAGATGGCCAAAATGGGTCCTCCGTGTGCATAGGTCCCTCTGCGGCTCTCCGTGTCAAGAGACCAGGTCGAAGGACAGAAGCAGACCCCTCTTCTGTCACGGGCACAGGCTGGAGGGAGAGGCCCCCTGTAAGGACGCTGGTCTTCTAAGGGGGACTCCATAGAACAGCCTTGTTGCTACTTTCTCTGTCATGGTGTCTCTGTGCCACTAGCAGCACTTTGGGCCAGGTGACCTGTGGGGCTGTCCTCTGCACTGTGTGGTGTTTAGTGGCACCACTTGCCCCTACAACCAGGTAACAGTAAGCCCCACCCACCCCACGTTATGGCAACCAAAAGTGTCCCCAGCCAGTGCCAAATGTCCCCAGGGGATAAATTCAAACCACACACACACACACAGAGCTATCCGGGTCTCATCAAAGTTATGGGGTTTTTAGGTTATTGCAGGGTTGGGAAAATATGAGCAAAGGGAAAAACATTTTTTGGTTAATTTTACCAGTAAAATTAGAGCCTAAAAACCCCCCAATGCCTTAAAGGATGTGTTTTTGGCTGCTGGTTTTTAAAGGAAAAGCTAAGCAGCTACTGCACACCAACTCTCCTCCCGCATGCAGCAAAAAGTGAAGGAGTCCTGCAGACAAACGGAAAATTCAACATTTTTTCACTAAGTCATGGTCTGAGAGGTCCAAGAATAAATAAAATGCTGTCCACTGGAGCAAAGTACATGGACAAGGTCCGGTGTGGACGGACGATGGTTCTCCACCCTGACTAAACTTTAGAATCAGCTAGGAAACTGGCTGCCCATATTTTGATGCCACGTTTGGATCCTGTTAAATGGAGGTTCTGTCTCAGCTGATCTGGATGGAGGCTGAGAATGATTCTAACAGGCTCCCAGGCAATGGCCAGTCCTGCTGCCCCACAGGCCACACTGTGGACAGCACAACCAAGGCCTCCTGGGTCAGAGTTGCCAGGAGCAGGGCAAAGGGGCGGGTGGCCTAAAAGCTTTTCTAACACAGCATGAATAAAGCCCACAGGAACACCAGAAGCTACCCTGGGTGCTAGAGTCAGAGAGACTGGGCTGGAGCCTGGCCTCTGCACTTCACAGGTATATGACCTTGGACAGCGCACTCCTCTAACCTGGCACTGTTTCCTCAAAACGGGAAGGAGATGGGGCAAAAACTGCAGGGGTTGCTGAGGGCAGGAGCCAAGACCAAGACAGCTCCTCCATGGCCATCCTGCCAGATACTTCCTAGGTCCTTACTGCTATTAGCAGGTGCTATACTAGAGAGTGTGAGAGGGGAGATTAAGACAACCCCCACCCTCAAAACTCAAGTGGGGGGCCACATGGTGGTGCACACCTGTAATCTCAGCACCCAAAAGGCCGACGCAGGAGGATCACTGCCAGTTTGAGGCAGGCCTGGGCTACATAATGAGTTCAAGGCCAGCCAGAACTACACAGCGAGACCCTGCCTCAAAAAACCTAAAAAAACAAAAACAAAAAAAAACTGAAGCGGGGACACCAAAAAACAGGAAGTACAATGGCAAGAGAGAGAGGGGATGTGGGATGTGGTGAGAGCCTTAGGCCAAGCCACAGAGATGACAGCCCCACACTGTGCAGCTGTGGACAACTTGCGGAGCTTGCTCCTTGCCCAGGTCAGTGTCACAGAAGCCACCGGGCAGGCCAGGGCCTAGACCTGTCTGCAGCTGGTCAAGTTCCAGAAGCAGTGCTGATTGGCACACACTGCCAGCCCCAGCCTCCTCTACTTCTTCCTGCTGCTGTAGTACCTGCTGCATCCTTCTGGTGGCAGCATTGAGCCCAGCACCTGGCACACAGGGGCCTAGGCAAAAATGCTGCTCTTTCATCAAATGAGGGACAGGGTGGGCTCAAGAGCTGCCTGCGCTTTCTTCTGGGTCTCAGGCCTGAGCGCTCCTCTGCCTCCATGCATCTACATAGGAAACGGTTGAGTCTCCAGCCACTGTCCTGCTGGCCTCAGAGGGAGACCCAGACTCAGCAGCCTGCTCTGAGCAGCACCGACGTAAATCCTCTCCCAGGGCCCCGATCGCCAGGCTTCCTGACAGGAGTCCTCCTTGGGAGAGATGCAGAAGTTCCCCCCACAACAATTCAGTATGCCATTCCTCTGCAGGGACCCCGTACCCTGAGCACTTGATCTTGCCACCATCAGTAAACATTCGCCACCAAGCCCCTCGCAACACCCTTCAGCCATCCCGCCAACTCCCACCCGCAGCCTTACCGTTTGCGAACAATGTTAATGTTCTTTTCTAGCAGGTCATAGCGGATGTACTCGTTAGGCTCAAAGTGGCTCATGGCCACCTTGGCCCGTTGGCACAGGACTGAGGCCACATGGTACTGCCGCACACCTAGGGCTTTCTGCAGAAAGAAAAAAGCAACCATCAATAGAGTTCTTGGGAAAGTCCATCCCAAGGGACAGCTCAGCTGGGTTAAAAAAAACCCAACCAGGCATGAGGGCATACGCCCATGAGTTCAAGGGTGGCCTGGGTCACACACTGAGATCCTGTCTCAAAAAAACAAAAAAATAAAACACACAAAAACCAAGGGATTTAGCTCAGTGGTCAGAGTGCTTGCCTAGCAAGCACAAGGCCCTGAGTTCGATCCTCCATACCAAAAAAACAAAACAAAACCCAGGGCTCAGCATTAAGAGCTGTGCCCTGACTGCAGCCTTGGGGTCCCCCTCTGAAGGAAACACAGGTGATAAGGTGGCCACAGCAGCACAGCCTGCAGCAGGGACAAGCGCAAGGCATGGAAGTCAGGTTCTGCCAGGGAAGCCACATCAACCTAAGAAGTCCCTACTGTCCGAGGCCCAGAGGGGCCAGACTCCAGATGTAACCAGCTCTGGTGCGCACACAGAGAGGGCAGAGGAGACAGAACAGCATGAGAGTGCTCATCCTAGGCTAGCTGTCACTCCAGCTACACCCACAGCTCCCAGTACACTCCAAGGTGGGAGTTCCCACCCCCAGGCCATGTGCTGGGAAACGGAAGGGGCGGGGCAGAAGCCACAGCCCCAGACTCCCTTCTGTATGTCAGCTGCTAGCCTGGCAACAGAACCCAGTACTGACCCACAGCAGCTATCCCAGTTCAGGTTGCCATGTGTGAGATGAGAGCTTGATATGAAACTGCAGCCCATCCACCATCCATTCAGCAGGCTGTGATCTCCCCAAGGCAAGGCCCACAGCCATGTCCCTCCCACTCAACATCCACTGGCACGTCCTCGCTGCCTGCCTCACTGGCCAAGTGTGAAGGACCCACCAGTAACACATCCAGGGACCTCCAAGGTGCCGGCAAATCAGAAGAAAGCAATGCAATTCAGGTGCAGCCATAACCAGCCCCACACACAGTGGGAGGAGCCCAGCACACAGGGAGGGGCAGAGGCTCAGCCCAGTGTGGCTCTTTACTATCTGCGTGACCTTGAAGAATTTAACCTAAGCACTCATTTCCCCAGCATTACCATGAGAACCAAAAGAAATCATACAAAGTTCTGATTACTGTTTCTAATCACCCCGAGTGTTGATAGGCATACACAGCTGCCCCTCTGTGATCCCCAAACAAGAAACTATATACTCACTTTCCTCATTTATTCATATAGCCTAGACATCTTTCCAGTACCTATATATAACCTATCTATTTTTGCAAATTGCCCTAACTGTTGGTTTCCTGAGAAAGAAAATGAGTGTAATAATACCTAGTGTCTGGCCTAGTAGGTGAAACCATAAATTGTAATCCTAATTACAGTACTGGGAAAAGGTAACATCCTGATTCCCAGCAGCAAGGGGAGAGTTAAGCCAATGATGGATGACAGCAACACCAACACGCAGGCTAGCTAGGCACAGCGCCACATGCCTGTGACCCCAAACTGCTCACAGGCTGTGGCGAGAGGACTGTGAGTTCGATGCCAGCCTGGGCAGCTTAGCAAGACCTCAACTCAAAATAAAAAGGGGCAGGGATCAGTTCCGTGGTAGGGCACACGTAGCATGTGTGAGGCCTTGGGTTTGAGCCTCAGCACTGCAAAAAATAATAACAATGTGCTTATCAGAGTACAGCTGATGGGTAAAGACAGAATCCCAGCTGAAGCCTGCTATATAGTGATGAGAACTGTCCTAAGCACCCCACACATGTCGTCATCTACTCTGCATACCACCCAGTGAACCAGCTCCTGTGAGCATCCCATTTTCCCAGGGAGGAAACTGAGGCTTGCATGGGAGATGAGAGACTGAGCCCACTGCAGCGAGTGGGTCTGACCTCAGCCTCATGCACTCACTCACCTCCTGTTGCCTCTGTCCTCTCCCTCAGCCACCCCCAGAGCAGAGATAACGTCACAGCATTAATATCGAATGAAATCACCCAAATGCTTAATCTTTGATCACAACACTGCTCTGCTGTCCAAATGAAAACATCCCCACTCAGGAGGCTGGGACAGGGAGACCACGAGTTCAAGGCTTGGGCTACAACAGCAAGTTCAAGGCCAGCATGGACTATACAGAAAGATATGCTGTCTCAAAAAAAGACTGAATGGATGAAAGGAAGAACAGCTGCCACTGACTGAAAGGACTTCCTGCCATCTGGCCACACTCCAGGTCCATACTACATGAGAAACGTGGCCAGTGCACCGGAGGAACCAGACACCCCCATTCTGGGGACTAACCCAGGGCTTTGGCACTCAGCTGCATCCCCAGCAGGGCCTCAATAAGTTGCCCCCACTGGGCTCAATGTGATTCTCCTGCCTCAGCCTCCCACAGTGCTGGGATGACAGGTGTTCACCACCACACCCAGCAGGAATGGGATTTTTTTCTTTGCTAGCTTGCTTTTTGTTTGTTTTGTTGTTTCTTGAGACAAGGTTTTGCTATGTTCAGGTTGGACTTGAGCTCACTATGTAGCCCAGACTGGCCTTGAATTTGCAGCAATTCTGCTGCCTCAGCCTCCTAAGTGCTGGGATCACAGACGTGTGTCATCACACCTGCCTTCACAGACTCCTCTTTGAGCCATGCTATACTTGTGGACTTGGTCTTCCAAACCCGACCTTAATCCTGACTCAGTGGCCTCACCCACTTCCTCTCCACCAGGGTCTGCGGGAGCCTCGGTGCGTCATCACCTCAAGTCCTGACAGGCTGGCCCTCCCACCTTGTCAGCCACACACAAAATAAGCACAACTGCCGAGATGCTCATCCAACTCTCAAGACAAATGCGCACCATCCCGGCCAGGCTCTCCCAGGCAGACGTTTCTGATTATCACCCTCCCCACGCCAGGTGTTCAACCCTCTGCAACAGGACTTAGCTGAACTGTCACTCAGCCCTTGCGTCGCCATGTTCTTTTTAGAAACAGCCTGGCTGATTCTGTCAAATGTCCTGCAGAAATCAACACTCGCTCTTGCTAATCTATCCAGCCCCTAATCCCAATGAAACAAAGAGAAGACATTCTTTTGCTGTGAGACCTTAGACAATTCCCTTAGCTCTACAAGGCCTCAGCCTCTCACACCCACACAAGGTGAAACCTCAAACTGCTCCGTCCTTCAGAGCAGGACTGCGAGAAGTTTAAAATGCAGGGAAGGTGCATAAAGTGGTAAGGGCTTGGCCATATTTACACACTTACCTGGCAGACTGACTTCAAGGGCATCATGTATTCATGGACCATATCCCTCTCACATGAAAAAAGACTAGCTGTGGGTGCCGCTCCTCCACACTTAGAATAAAAATAAACGCACTGTTTATTAAGCACCTACTCCATGCCAACCACATTCTGCGCCAACCTTGAATGCCTACAACAACACTGTAAGGCCACTGCCACTACAATTCTACAGATCCAGAGACTGAAGCTGAGTGAATCAAGCCAAAATTCACACTCAGGGTCTGCAGCGAGCCAGCAGGCAAACACAGGTCTGTCTCTTTCTGAGATGAGTTATTCTCCTGCCTCCTGGTCCCACAAGATGCAGGCACAGTTATTTAGCCTCCCCAAGCCTTACTTTCGCCACCATGAAAATAGAGATAAACATCACAGTGTTAATATCAGATCACAGAATCTGCACGGAGCGCTTGGCACGGACCCCGCATTTCCCTTCAGAGGAGATGGGGCTAGCTACCTGGTAGACGGGTGGGTTGTGTCCATCTGAAACCTGCCAGAAGCAGCATGCTTCTTATTCCTCTTAGTGCAAAACCCACTCTGAGTTGCCTCGCAAGCACAAGGCCCTGAGTTCGATCCCCGGTAGCAAAAAAAACAGAACAAAACAAAAAAAACCACTCCGAGGGTCTTCCCACCTTAACAAGTTAGCTCCTCTGGTCTCTGGCATACCTCACCCCCCTCTCATGGACATCAGCTGCTCCACAGATTCCTCTTTGGTTATTTGCCCTTTTTCAAATTTGGGTAAGTCATTCTTAAAAACCTAAGCTGATTTTTTTTTCGGTGCCTCTCTTTCTCCTCTCCTTTAGACTACTCATGATGTGTTAGAATTGGCGTTGGCAACCTGCTGTCCCTTCAAAACCCCTTCTGCTTATGGGGTCCTGGTAGCAAGATCTCATTTATGTGGGCTCTGGACAATGCAGAATGTGCCTTTCTCCAAAGCACCACCAGGATGAACTTCCTGGGGCAAGTTTTTTTTTTTTTTTTTTTTTTTTTTTAAAAGTACTAGAAATTGAACCCAGGGCCTTAGCACTGAGCTACATTCCCAGACCTTTTTATTTCCAGGGCTGGGGTTGAATGTGTGATCCTCCTGCCTCAGCCTCCCAGAGTGCTGGGATTACAGGTGTGCACCACACCTAGCTGGCCATTTAAAATTCTGAAGGGACCTGCCTCAGGGCCTTTGTACCTGCTATTTCTTCTGCTTGGAATGTTCTTTTCCCACTCCCACTCCCAATCTGCCCTCTGTCTGGGTAACTTCCACAGACCTTTCAAACAGTAAGTAAATTTCTTATTCTCAGCGACTCTTTCCCTGAACCCCCAGCCCAATCAGAGCCTCCTATTATATATGACCATTTATCTCTGCTTGACATTGATTTGTGAAATGATGTCTGTTTCCACTAGCTTGTAAACACTAATCTGGGAGCGATTGTGTCTGTTTCTTTTCCTTTTTCCCTTCCTTTTTTTTTTTGATTGTGTCTGTTTATTCCCCCCTAAATTTGTCCTGCCTGAACGCCAAGTCCCAGAGCCAAGAGGTGTCACAAAAACACCAGCAGTTACAGCACAGAATGTAGCTTTTACTTCACCAGCCAGCTCTTCCTTGGAGCAGGGTTAGACGTGGAATACGTTCAGCTGACCTCGTGAGAGCCAACAGTTAACAAGACAAACCAATCATTTACCAATCTTAGATGTTCTTGGTTAAAGTGTACAGAGGTTCAGCATTTTTGGAAGACAGTTAGGCAATACCTATCAAAGTGTAAAATGTTGCCCCTTCCACCAGCTTTCCCTCTTCTGAGAAGCTGTCTTACTAAAATGCTCAAACTAATGATCCGAGACTGGCAGGCAAAGGGCATTCTCCGCAAGACTGCTTGTAAAAGAATATCCCAATTGTTCACAAATAGGGCACTGATTAAATAAATTCTGGCTCACCCAGCATGGAACGCCACTCCACAGCTATTTATTTGGGGTTTCTGTTTGTTTTGTTTTTGTGTGGTACTGGGGAGCTACCCAGTATAGCTCTACCACTGAGAGACAGCCCCAGTCAATAGCTGATTAAAAAGACAGTGGGCTGGGAGCATCACAGTGGGAAAGCACAGGCCCAGCATGCATGAGCCCCCGGGACCTCAATAGAAAAAATTACAGTGGTGATGGTCACTGAACTGAAGACATAAAAATGATTAGAGTATCAAATTTTGCCAGGTGTGGTGGCACATGCCTGTAATCCCAGTACTCGGGAGGCTGAAGCAGGGAGATCACGAATTCAAGGGCAGCCTGGACTATGCAGAGAGCCTGTCTCAAAACAAACAAGTGGTAGAGGATTTAGCTCAGTGGTAGAGCGCTTGGCTAGCAAACACAAGGCCCTGAATTTGATCCCCAGCAACCTCCCCCAAAAAACGACAACATAAGACCAATATACCACAATGTGCTATTTATTTATTTGCGGTACTGGGGATCAAATTCATGGTCTTCACAATGAGCTACATCCCCAGCCCTTTTTATTTCTTATTTTGAGAGAGGGTCTCCGTAGGTCACTAAGTTGCTCTGACTGGGCTCGAACTTGCAATTCTCCTGTCTCAGCCTCCCAAAGGGCTGGGACTACAAGGTATGCAACACCATGCCCGGGACTATTGTTTTTGTAGAACCTGATTTGGAAAACAACAGCTATCAAAGACATTTTGGGAGAAATTAAGCATATAGTCTAAGTGTTAAGAGAATTATTAACCAGGTGTGATGGTGCATGCCTATAATCCTAGCTACTTGAGAGGCTGAGGCTGGAGAATCACAAGTTTAAGGCTAGCCTAAGCAGGTTTGGGAATTTAGCTCAGTGGTTAGAGTGCTTGCCTAGCAAGCGCAAGGCCCTGAGTTCAATCCCCACACCAAAAAAAAAAAAAAAAAAAAAAAAGGCTAGCCTAAGCAAGTCAGTGGGATCCTGTCTCAAAAAATAAAAAGGCTGGGGGTATATCTCAGTGGCAGAGAGCTTGCCTAGAAAGCATAAGGCCCTGGGTTTGATCCCCAGGGTTGAGTGGGTATTGTCTGTAGAACCAGTTACCTGACCTGAGAAAAGTAATTTTTTTGGTGGTGGTGATCAAACTCAGGGCCTTGTGCTTGCTAGGCAAGCACTCTACCACTTGAGCTAAATCCCCAGCC
>PVJO010018481.1:0-36592 GCA_004026905.1 Hystrix cristata | reverse complement strand
AGAGACCATAATTGTAAATAAGGACAAAGAGGTGTAATAGATATTATATAAAAGGAGGATGGTGAGCAGAGGAGAGAAGTACTAGAAAGAAAGAAGGGGAAAAGCAGAAAGGCAACAGGGGAAAGAGAGGGGAAAGGGAAAATATGGAAAATGATGAATGAACCTGCTGTAAATAGGGAGGGAGGGTGCAGAGGGGAGGCGGGGAGAGGGGGGAGAACCAAGATACATCATGTATAGGTACAGAATTAATGTAATGAATGTGACCATTGTATGTAGAATGTACCAATACATGTTCTTGGTTTAAAATAAAATAAAATAAAATAAAATAAAATAAAATAAAAAAACTTTGGGTGTCGGGTATTTTGTCTCAGCAATGAAAGAAAAGTAACTAAGACAAAATTCATAGAACTTTGTTTATATGGCTCCAGATAAGAAATTCATCCTTCTGGGGTTTTGAGGCAGCCTTAGTTGTAACTCTGTCTTTTGGGCACTGACAGCTACCCTCACACTCTGTTTGGCGCTCTGCATTCTGAACAACAGTGACCTCCATGGCAGTGTAGCTGGCAGCCCTGAGTTCTGGTCATACAGGAGAATCAAGGGAAGGCTCATCTCTCATGCCCTAATGCCCAGCCACATGAGTAAGCTGGATGGCAGCCTCACTCAGCACCTCTAGTCCTGTGAGCGACGTGGACGGCAGACTCACCCTGCCTCTGCCCCTGACCTTATTCTCTCTGCCACCTCAACAGAAACTCAGAAGTAGGAACCCAAGAAGTAAGATCATGAAGTTAAAACAACCAAAACACAACAAAATAAAAAATGTTTGATTTAGCTATTTATGATTAATCACTCATAAAGCCTTGGAACTAGTTAATCATTCGGATCTGCACTATTTTTCAAAAAAATAATAATGGTGACAGTCACTATTTAGACACTCACATTTTGAAAGTTAAAGAAGACACGTACCAGGCTCCCTCACATCTGACCTTGACCTGTGCCTTCCACTGTCCATATATACTATAGAGATTCCAAGTCCAGCCCACTCACCCCACAAAACCTCCCCACTGGCTTTCTATATTTGTCAGTTGATGAATTCTTACATTCCATGTACATTCCATCTGAATGCCACATGTAGTCTGAATTGAGTGCTTATCAGCATGTCACAGACCAGAGTAATAATTGACACACTCTTACACACGCACACACACAAACACACACTCAAAACATCCAAAAGATTTATTTTTTGTTACTTAATCAAATAGAAATGGCTCTGGCTATGTGATTTCAAAACAAAAATATTTACAAGCTAACAATGTTTGGATTAAAAATGAGACATTTCTAACAGTAGTGATTTTGAAAATAAGTGAAACTAAGACGAGTTTTAAGTCATATGAAAAGAAGGAAGTTACACTTCTTGCTATACTGAGCGGACTACTCTGAAACTTTCGGCAATAATAAAGAATTGCTGACAGTGGTCTTTAATTCATTCCGGAAACACTAGTAAATGAAAAATCAATTTAAATGGAAAATTAGTAATAACACTCTCATCTTGTAAGAGAACATCCCTTTTGAAAATATGACCTTGAGCCAAAAGTAAAAACAAATATTAACTTTTTTTCTGAAATTCGTGACCATGTCCCTGTCCTGAGCCCAGTGAGTAACTCTAAAGCAAAATACTTGGGGTAACCAAAAAGCAGCAACTATCAAATTTAGATTAAAGTTCTAACCCATGAACCTGTAGTGATTGTAGGAAGCTTAAAGAAGTAAAAAGAATATATTGAGAATGTACTTTCATCTCAATTTAAATAATTTGGGTAGTATCTACAGGTGAAATAGAATGTCCATTTTCACAAAAAAAAGGGAAAACCCAAGGCAGGGTTACTAGTATGCTTACGAAAATTGTACAGGAATGTTGTTGTGGGACCTTAAGTAGCTCCCAGAAGTCACTGTGGTAAAGGCTTCCTCAACAGTGTGGCACTATTAGAAAGTCAGGAAACCTTAAAGGGCGGAGGCTGCCGGGGGTCTAAATCACTGTGGACCTGTCTCTAGGGACAGCAAGGCCCCAGCCCCTTTCCTTTTCTTTTGCTTGCTTTCTGGCCACAATGTGAGCCGCTCTGTCGCTGCCTATGCTCCTGGGTGATGTCACATCTCACCACATAAACCAGGACCAAAAATAACCCTTTTCTCTTTGTAAGTCAAGGACCTCCTATATTTATTATGGTAAGAGAAAGCCAACTAACACAGAAAAAATTCCCAAAATTCATTAACGAGTGATAATAACAACAAATGAATTTCAAAATTTGAATGGGTTTCAGAAATAAACCAAAGGCATAAAATCTAACAATGGTTTTATACTCTTTCTAACCAGAATCTAAGCTCCAAGAACACAGTAAGTAAAATTTCAGAGTTTAATTTTAGGCCGCATAGAGGTGGAGAGAGAATACATGGTCAAGGATAAGGCATAGGGATTCTCACAGGAAGCTCAATGCACACGATACTGTTTTATCGACCACTTCCTTACCCTCTTCAAAGCTCCTTTCCTCCAACTTTGAAACGGAAACACTAGTAAACTCATAAAATTAAAAGTATCTAATGTAGAGACCTGAAAATTTTAGGCACTTACCACATAAATGGCAAATTAAAGGAGTAAAAAGCATATTTTTCCCCTCTCATATCAGCTTTGTTTCACTGTATTTAATGCCCCAAGAAATTTGTAAAATTTCTGATACATTTCTGTGTAATGCCTGTAATAATTTCTATCTAAAGACTTGAGGGAAATAATTATGTAGAAGCTTGGCATGAGCTTGTCAGGTTGGATCATCTGTTTATTTACTAATAATCAGTACAGTTTATTCTACCTCCTGAGGAAGCTTTTTAAATATTTTTATGTGAGAAGTGGGAATTATTCATAAAACCTTTAGATGCCTTGAAACTAATAAGAAGCTATGTTTTTCAATTAGAAACCAGCCATATTCTTATGAAACGCCACCTGGTCTCTTTGAAGTAATCCAAGAGGCAAAGAAAGTATTTTCTAATGAATAGCTGGGACCATGAAGACAGGATGCCATGATTTATCATGGTTACGGCTCTTAATGATTTGTAACACTGCATTTAATTGTTCAAGCAGAAGCAAAAAGGGACTGAAAACTTCTGCTCAATCGCAGAAATGGTCCACTCAAATGTTAGCAATGGTGGAAGAACTGCGGAGAAGAGTCAAGAGGAAGGAGAGTCAGAAGAGAAGAGGAGGATTATTGTGAAAATTAGTATTAACTATCAAAATGGACGGTACATAGCACCTAGACACAAAAGGTGATCAAAGTATATTGCAAATGTTTAAAAAAATTAATTAAAGGACATATTGTCGTTAATCCCACCAAAAGACTCCCTCTAGTTTCAAACACACTTTTCTCATTGCCATTTTCTGAAGCAGTCCTGAAAGTCCTCTTTTGGGGGGTGTCTCTACAAGGCGTAACAAAGATATGTTGAATATAGCTTTCCAGGGCCATAAAATGGAAAGCCAGGCTCTTAAAAACACTGATGTGCACAGTTATCTTGTTCTTCAGATCTGGCACCTTGTGTGACTTCTGCTTCTTCTCCAGAGTTGAAAATGAGCATGAAAGGAAAATGTTTCCGGGCTGGGGATTTAGCTCAGTGCTTAGAGTGTTTGCCTCGCAAGCATGAGGCCCTGAGTTGGATTCCCGGTACAAAAAAAAAAAAAAAAAGAAAGGAAAATGTTTCCAATCAATTCAGGACATCAGGGCAGCCACAGCAACACAGCTAAAGATACTCATGAAAGAGCACTCCCAGAACTGCTTTAGAAAGTGGCAAGAACTACAGTACTCCAAAAAGAAAAATGAAAGGGATACCAGAAAATGGAAAGATATATCGTGTTCTGGGGTAGGAAGAACTAGCTTAGTGAAAATGGTCATACTTCTTAAATTACTATACAGATTTAACGCAATTCCAATCAAAATACCAATAACATACTTCACAGAATTAGAGAAAGCAATCATGAAATTCATCTGGAACCAGAAGAGACCAAGAATAGCAAAAACAATCCTGGGCAATAGGGGCAAGTTAGGGGGCATCACAATCCCCAACCTGAAATTATACTATAAAGCTGCTGTGGTAAAAACAGCATGGTACTGGCAAAAAGACAGACCTGAGGATCAGTGGAACAGATTAGAAGATGCAGAAACAACTGCAAACACACTCAAATACCTCATCTTCAACTAAGGAGCCAAACACCCTCACTGGAAGAAAGACAGCCTCTTTAATAAATGGTGGTAGAAAAACTGTCTTGCCACATGCCAAAAACTAAAACTAGATACATGTCTCTCACCATGTACTAAACTAAAACTTAAGTGGATCAAAGATCTAAACATTAAAACAGAAACACTAACTTTACTAGAGAATAGATTAGGAAGAACTCTCGAAGACATAGGGGTAGGAAAAAATTTATGAACAGAACACAGACTGCACAGGAAATAATACAAAGAATCAGTGCTTGGGACCACGTCCTATTAAAAGGCTCTTGTACAGCAAAAGAAATCACCAATAGAGCAGGGCAAAAACCCACAGACTGGGAAAAAATTTTGCCAGCTGTCCCTTAAACAAAAGTCTAACATCTAGAATATATAAAGAACTCAAAAAAGTCAAACCCCCCATATTCAAAGACCCAATCCAAAAACGGACACCTGAAATGAATAAACATTTCTCAGATGAAGAAATAAAAATGGCAAATAAATATATGAAAAAGTGTTCAACATCACTGGTCATTTGAGAGATGCAAATCAAAACAATGCTAAGATTCCATCTCACTCCAGAAAGAACAGGTATTATCAAGAAATCAACCAGTAACAAATGCTGGAGGGGCTGCGGGGAAAAAGGAACCCTCCTCCACTGTTGGTGGGAATGTAGGCTGGTCCAACCACTGCGGAAATCGGTATGGAGATTCCTCACAAAACTACAACCAGAGGTTCCATTTGACCCAGCTATTCTTCTGCTTGGTATATTCCCAGAACAATTAAAAACATCATACCACAGCGATATATGCACAACCATGTTCATAGCAACACAGTTTTAACAGCTAAGTCTTGGAAACAACCCAAATGCCCAACAACTAAGGAATAGCTAAAGAAGATGTGGTTTTTCTACACAATGGAGTACTATTCTGCCATAAAAAAGGATAAACTAGAGACATTTGCAGGTAAATGGATGCATCTGGAGAATGTACTCTTAATTGAAATAAATCAGACACTGATGAGTACACATAAAATTGTTTCTCTGCTATAAGAAAACATAAGTGTAAATAAGGACAAAGAAGTATAATATATAGTATGTAAAAGACAGACAATATTCAAAAGAGAGGAGAACCAGAAAGGGAGAACGGGGAAAAGAAGAAAGGGAAAAAGGAAAGAAAGGAGGAAGGGAAAAATGTAAAAATGTAAATAAACCTGCTGTAAATAGGGAAGGGTGGGGGAGCAGAAGGGAGGAGTAGGGAAGAGCAGGGAAAACCAAGATATATCATGTACGGGTACAAAATAACCTTGATGAATGTAATCAGTATGTATACAATGTACCAATACATGTTCTCGTAAAAAAAAAAAATAATTAAATAAAAAAAAGTGTCAAGAACAAAGGGGTGAGTCTCTGTGAAGTGAGTGGGACTATTAAAGTGAAGGCAAGTCATAACATCATTGTAGTTAAAATTCCCATTGAACTTGAGACACTCTTTCTTTGTAGATGTTGTTGGCCTGATTTTAACAGAGTGGAACAAAATGGCTTTACTTGAACATCACTTGATTAAAAACAGCATGATTTATTTAAAATTCTATACTTTCAAATATTAAAATCATATAAATATTGAACCAATTCTGTTCTCTTGTTTTTAATGTATTATTATTTTTATTTTGCATTACTTACACACAGATTATTTTTTCTAAAATTCTCATACTTTCTCCCCAAAGATAAATTTTGGAATCATTTTCACTACATCAGAAAACAATCCTGCCTGCTGAGACATTGATTTAGAGTGTCTAAATCGAAGCTATTTTCTTTCCTTTTGGATATGCCCAATAATTTCCATCTTCTCCTCAGTCTTAAAAGAAGCCATTCTGACTTTATTCTGTTACACTGTTCAGGTTCACTTGCAGTAATCAGTCTTTGTCCTTTAA
Source organism: Hystrix cristata (assembly GCA_004026905.1). Taxonomy (NCBI): domain Eukaryota; kingdom Metazoa; phylum Chordata; class Mammalia; order Rodentia; family Hystricidae; genus Hystrix; species Hystrix cristata. The sequence goes on along the minus strand of PVJO010018481.1, from coordinate 30,419 downwards.
ATGTTTTTTTCTAAAAGGCTGCCCATTAGTCTATGAATTCATAATTGACTTGTCTTGGGCCTCTGCTTGTGTTGCCCCGAAAGCATTCTATCTGCTTTTTTCCAGTTGATGGACTCTACTCAGTAATTCTGTTTTCTGCTTCTGTGTTTTGCATCTTGCCAGCTACCTTTTGTGACAAAAGCACTGTATTTATTCCTTCTTTTGATAAAATCTACTTTCTGGTTGATGGTTGAGCTGAAAATAGATTCCATCATTACATAGAACTATAGATGATTTCTCTTCCACGTACAGTATCATTAAATGTACCCTCCAGATGCCGGCATTCAGTGATACCTTTCCAAATTAATCATTTGACACCTAACATGCCCTTCAGGATTAGATTTATCATAAATGACTCAGGCACTTTAAAGAAAGTCATCAGGCTGTAAGCCTTCAGGGTGCTCCTGCCTTGGGCAGAGCTTTGCACAGTTTTTTGTACGCACTGGGGATATGAATGTATGTTACATTTATGTGTGTTCATTCATTCCTTTATTCATTTAACTAATATCCATGAATTAGCTATGTTCTTTTGGATATTACACTATTGAGAAAGTTGCACTTGTTTAGAGACCATGGTTCCTGCCCTGAAACAGTTCAGCCTACTATCCTAATATGAAAACAAAGCATATATTTTAGAGTTCACGTAATTAAGAGACATGGGAAGAGGCAGCGTAGGAGCAGAACCAGACTCTAGTCTAGTGGTTATCAGGGGAAGCATCCCCACGAATATGGTAACTGGATCAACTCTTTCAGGATGAGAAACAAGCAAGGCAGGGCATGGGTATTTGGCTTTTCTAGCACAGAATGAGCACTGTCATACTAAGGCAAATGCAGGAAAGAATAGTGGATTTGGATCTTTCCAGAAATTCTATGTCTTATGGACCTATTAGCCCCTCTGATGAGGTTACTCACTTCATAAAGCGTAGTTGGAGGAAGCAGCCCTTGGTATGAGATATGACTCCAAGTAGTCCTTAGTATGAACAAAATGTGGGGAGAATTGGAGCTGGTGAGGGTAGAGAGAATGATAGTATCATGAGCAGAAAAGTTTACAAAATAAGGTTGTATGTGTGGTTCCCCGATTCCAGGAAAAGTAAAATAACCTCAGAGGCTCTTGAGATACTACCCACTAATCCAGTCTTGGAAAGATGACTTATATAGGTTGCTTTATAAAACACACCTCAGGGCAGAAGACAGAAAAATATTTATTACATCAATGAATTTGAACATAATGATCTCTCTGCACTCAGATTGGTCTTTCCAGTGAATCCTCTAGGCCATTTCTTCTGGTGTATCATACAATCATAAAATCTGTGAGTCCTCCATTTCAATAAAGCAAAGATATAGGTGACATCATTCCACACTCAATTCTTTTCATTTCTCTACCTTTCTAAAGACAAGAAGAATTGTGCGGGAGTTACTGGCCCTGTAAAACCTGAAGCCTCTGATACAGCCCTCTCTTCCCTTTCTCTCCACTTGAAGCAGCTCCTGACTCTGTGACAGATTTCAATCATTTCTTGACTTTTATTTTCCTCTTTTTAAGACAGGATCTCTCCATGAGCCCAGGTCAATGAGTAATTCAGTATCCTTCCATTTCAGTCTCCCTTGTAGGTGAGCCGAAAGATGCAAACCACTACACTCAGCTACTTTCTCCAATTTCTATCATCTTCATATTGTCATAAAACTTTATCAATTAAGTTATCTGCAAGGACCTTCAAATCACTTTCAAGACAGATCTTGCTCTTCTGGTACAAAATAAAGTGGCTACAATTATGTATGGACACTGAACCACAATAACTGGACACACACAACTTCTAGAAGAAGAGCTTTATTTCGAGTCATGGTTTTACTGCTTGGTGAAGGACCACAAAGCAGAGATGGCATGGTGGAAGAGTCAGGGTGAGGAAAGCTACTCACATCATGGTGGCCAAGAAGTAGAAAGTAAAAGGATGAGAGGAGGAGGGAGGTAAACCCCTCCAGGTCCTGTTCCCAGTGACCCACCTCTTCTGACCAGAGATGGATCCCACCTCTTCACCGTTACTAGGCTATTTCACCACCATGATTCACGCACCTTCCAAAAGCCCCTCCTATGAGTCAGTAAGGACTCCGTTAAACCACACAATGAGATTGAGAGCATATCGTCTGAAGTACGAGAATATAGCTTGAGGAACAGTTGAGAAGAACTCCATGTTCACTGAGCTGCGTCATCTTCCACTCAGGCGACAATTTACCACGTATATACACTCAACCTTTCAAAATCTGAACTATGCTCTCCCTGTTGCCCATGGGTTCATATAAAAAGAGTTTTTCCTGTGCTAAATTCTGTGCTTATATTCCCCTTACTTGAAGTCTTGTTTTTGTTTACATGGTAAAATTGAAATTTCATATAAAAATGGAGTGATTTTTGTTTACAACCACATGACAATGATAAATTACATTAAATACCAAACAATTTGCCGTCTGCTTTTCTGGTAATGACATTTCCTCTGGCAAAGATTTACTAAACTAGTAACTTCATCCAAGAAAATAAAGAATATTAAAAATATTGTCCAATTTGAATTTAGCCTATGGAAATAATGCTATTATTTATAAATTGACACCTCTATTCCTAAGAAATTTCAGGAAACTTCTTTTACTAAATTAATTTGAAATGTGTCTTCCACCATTGTAAAACCAGGTCTACATGTTTAGGAAATTTTTCTTACTCATACATTTGTAAACCTCAGACACCATCTCTTCCTTTTTATTCTTAGCATTTCCCCCATTATCTGTTATTTTTAAATAAACACATTTCAGTCAATTATTGAAGTATTTTTCACCCATCTCTATTTGAAATATCTAAGGCAGTTTATTAGCTTTCTTAATGCTAAAATACAATACCTGATACCTAGAGTTTAAAGGAGAGGTTTATTTTGGCTCACAGTTTCAGAGGATTCAATCCATGGTAAGCTGACGCCAAAGGAGAAAAAGGGTGGTAGGAGGCATGCTAGAGGAAAATTGTGCACCTCATTGCAGCCAGCAAGCAAAGAGGGGAAGGAAGAGTCAGGTATAGAGATACACCCTTCCCAGGCACACTCCCAGGGACACACATTTTTCAAAGAGAGCCCCCATCTCTTAATAGTGCATTTAGCTATGAATACATGAATGGATCAACCCACTGTTGAGTATAACATCCCTGTAATCTAAACATCTTCCAAAAAGCCCACCTGGGAACGTATGAGGTCTGTGAGGGACATTATAGATCTAAACTACTGCTGGTAGAAAGTAAGGTTTTTTAACTTTTATATTCTTGACAGTTTATGCTCTTTGATAATTTACATGGGGTATAAGTCATAACATTTTATATACCAGTAATGACAAGAACTAAAATAAATTTCACTCAGAGTTATAAAAGACAAAATTGTCAACATGAAAAAAAGAATTCAAGGGATTGTGTAAGGTACAATGGATGGAGCATGTCAGAATTACTCTTGTCCACACCAGCTCCCCAGGGCTTCTTTCTTTTACCTTTCAGTAAAATACAGTTGTTTATAGTTTCACAGAATTCTTCAAATGGTTTGGAGGACAAAGAAAATTCAATAGAGATCAATAGCTACAAGTTAGATATTTAAGTAATTGGGCACATACGGTCAGAAAAGAATAGGTGTAATCCCTAAGTCACGTTCCTTGAATTGCCCATAAAGATAAAAACTTTAGAGTACCGGTTGTGATGAGAATTGCTCTATTATCTTAGAACAGCTGGCCATTTGTTCTGACATGTAACACGACAAATCAATTCACTAGGTATTTGTGTTAAAGATGAGCACACTCAAAATACTTGTGGAGATACAGAGGCTATGAATTACAATGAATTCTAAACCTTGGTAAATTTTTTTCTTAGGAAGAACAGGGGAGAAATGATCTTACTCTGAAGCCATAAATCAGTATTGTGGAAGACATGACAGTTAACTAATCACTCCACCAGTGAATAGACAATATTATGACCCTTACTTGGTGACTCACTCACTTACATGAAGCACAGACATACTTTGTAGATGAATGTGGTATATGTCAGCTAGCCACCTTAATCTGATGTTAGTCTATGCACAGGTAAGTATACATATCTTTGTGTATGTCAATTTATTTATATCTATGCATATTTCTCCATGTGTTCATATTTTTGTGTGACATGTTTTTGACTTTTTGGCTGGAATATTAAAAATAAGAACCACAATACTAAATGCCAACTACTGACAAGGAATTTTCATAAAAACAAAAGCCATATTAACATTGCAATTAGGAACAGCAATCTCAGGGGAAAAAGGGATTATAACAATTTAAACTGTATTTTGAGATAATAATCTTAACTTTTAAAAATAATTTGGCTAACCTCCTTCAGATCCATTCATGTGGCTCAAATCAACATTGTACTTATAAATTAGTGCAGAGTATAACTGATAACGTATTTGTACAAACACACAGTTAGATGATGGCTGACATTACCTTGATTCCAAGTAATATAAACTATGCAACGCATCTAATTTCTTGAAAAAAATATACATTTTGGTGTATTAAGGCTCTCTGGAAGAATAGAAAAGATGGAATGTATATATGATTATAGAAGGAGATACACTAGATTGAATTACACAAACAGACACTGTGTAATTCAGAATGACCGTATGCCAGATGGAGACCTAGACCATCACCTGTTTGGTCCAAGCTAGAATTCTATGAACAAGAAGGGCCAAGCATGCAGCCTCAGTCCAAGGCTGCAGAGTAGCTATTCCAAGTCTCTGTTCAAAGACTGAAGAATACGGAACCTGACGTCCACATACAATACAGGAGCAGATAAATGCCCTTGCTAAAGTACTAAGCTTACATGCGCACATAGAGTAGTATCTTCTTTGTTCGGCTTTTTGTTCTACCAGGGACTGCCTAACAGATGGTGCCACCCATATTTACGGCAGGCCTTTCCCACTTAATTCATTGCCCCATACGCCAGTCATCTTAGGAATCACCCAGATGTGAGCTCTGCCAATTTTTTAGGTGTCTCTCAATCCAAACTGACAACCAAGACTATTACCCTTGAGCTTTCTTGTTGCTTATATTGTAATGTACATATTTTACCTTACTGGACATACAAGTTGCATTCTAAAATACCACTTAAATAAAGCTCGAAGAGTTTGTGTCTCAGTTAGGGTCCTGTGTTACTTTAACACAGAATTTGTCAGGCTTCTCTGCAAATAGAAAGTAATTATTTTGAGTGTTTTGATTTATATAGCTTCTCTCACAACTACCCGGATCTACTCTTGTAGACACACGAGGGTCGTAATCACATTACTATTATATTAGGAAAGGGAAGAAAGTGTTCAAATGAGAAAGAGAACAAGGGAGGGGGAGGGGGAAGGAACAGAGGGACAAGAGAAATAACAAATAGAAGGAAAAAATGGAAACAAACTTTTGTAAATAAGGGAAGAGGAGGGCGTGAAGGAGGGAAATGGGAAAAAAAGAAGCAACGAGATATATCATGTACAGGTACAAATCCCCTGTGATGAACGTAACCACTATGTACACCAAAAATGTACCATTAAAATAAAATTTAAAAAATAAAACTAGATAAAATATTTTAGGAAGGTAGCAAAATACATTGACCTATTATCTTATTATTTTGACATATACATCATTTTCATGCTCTATACACAGGAGGCAACTAGAAACTATATTATTTTTATTTAAGCATTTTATCTTTGGAGTATATTTATCAGCATGTCATTGGGATTGGGTATCCATGGTCCTTGAACAGTTTGTCCAAAATTTTTGAGGAATAAAAAGAATAGACACTATATAATGGCAGTAATTGGATCAATACACACAATATAAATCTGATTCACTCTAATTTCTCATGTGAGAAATTATTGATACCTACTAGATTCTTACTATGGATATTTCTAGAATGAATGTACAAATTAACATGCCAAGAAGAATTCACACAGAATTGTTTCACTGTATCTGTTCTATCAAACCAACATACCAACATTTTTACTGTAAAATGGATCTTTCGACAGAGTGAAATTGTGCTTCTTTATTCTTCCAAAACAAATGAAACACTCAAATTAAAATTTCTACTGGTGAATTCCCTTACTAGCCTTTGTATTTCTTTGGTAAAATATCTAGGCAGATCCACTGCTTTTTATTACAGTGTATTTTAAATATTTATTTAAATAAGGTTTCTATTTATCATTTACCAAAAATTCTAATTTGTTCCATTTCACTTATTTTTCATGTTTTAAAGTCTGAAAATTTTAAATTTTATAAAGAAAAAGTTATTAAAATGTTCTTGGTAAGTTTTTGAAAACTTTTGACTAAAACTTATTTCCCAGTATCCTAGCTGATAAATGGACTTTTGTGTTGGTAGTTAACTGATAGCTTTACTTACACGTTCAATTCTTCCTTAGCTAGTTCAGAGTCTGTAACTTTGTCCTTATTAATAAAATATATTTCCCTGTGCTAATATCATTATTTCAGAACTTTTTTCTTGAGTGGTTATTTTCCTCCAGTGATTTCTGATGTCTAGAAGTGAATTAGAAATATTCTATTTCATATATTACCACATACTGAAACTATAAGGATTGAAGAGTGGAAGACAGTTTGAGCTTAGGCTCAGGAATCAGATGGATTCAACTGTTCTCATGTGCTTAGTGATTGATTTACTATTTGCTTATGTGTTATAAAATGCTCTGTGTTTCAGACTTCTCAGGTTTTAAATATTTAATAGAATATTTATCTCTGGAAAGTGTTTATAGATTGGATAAAGTGTTGATGACCCCTGCATTACTAGAACATAGGGACCACTTAAAAATGTTAGCTAGGGGTTGGGGATTTAGTTCAAGCAATAGAGCACTTGTCTAGCAAGCACAAGGCACTGAGTTCAATCCCCAGCACCACCACCCCCAAATGATAGATGTAAAAATGGCCTGTTTTTACTTCTATGTCTTTCCAAAGTATATATTAATTTTTGTATGTATGGTGGACATTTATTCCCTCCTCAATCATTTTTCTACCTTCCTTTTTTCCTAACAGAATAGCTCTCTTTTTTTGTATGTTTTTATCCTTCTCATAATTATGTACTTTACAGAATTAAACTAAAGGACCAATAATCTGTTTCCTACAGAAAAATGATGCTTGGCTTCTGCAGCATGAAAAAGGTCCTAGTGTACAAACATGCTGTAGGGACACATATTGACTCAGGAATATTAATACATACGTGCTAGTGGCATTGATCTCGCTATCACAAAAGAAAAACATAAAGCAAATAAAGTTGAATTACAGCTAATACTTAGTGTTGGGTAATTTTCTAAGTGTTAGCTAGGTAGATATAGATAAAATACACACCTGCGTGCACGTGCACACATACACGCACACACACTCAGAAGTTGGTTCTGTGTCTTAGAGCACACATTGGTAAGCAACGGAGCTTGAAAACTGAAGGCAAGATGCTTTATGTGTAAGCCTGTTCTCCTACCCTCTGTGCAACACCACTACTAGAAAGGACATAAAATAAAAGAGTTTCAGTCTTCATGGAGCTACTGAGCTGCTGCCCACTGTCCTTGGAACCAGACCAACTATTATGCTTTCAATTATATTACAGGGCATTATGACAAATTGCTCAGGGTTTTCGTTACTTGAGTATTGCAGTATCCTAACCTAGAGGTCGAATTGCTCACTTAGCCTCCTAATATTGCTACCCACCTAACTGAAAACCCTTGATCTGGTCACTTATCCCGTCTACACTGACACAAACTTGACTGGGTGACAGAAGTGCAAACTGAGCATGGCAAGATTCAGCTAACTGCCATAATCTCCACATGTGAACTCCAGATTACCCAGTACAACCAAGTGTATCGCTGAGATGTACAAATATTTCTCAATCAGCCCAGAGCTCACACACACACACACACACACACACACACACACACACACACACACACATACACACACAAACGGACAAATTGCAAGTCAACTCGTCAGTCATGTGTGGGTTTTCAGAGATGTATTATATTTCTGCTGTTCTTATTCCCGAGTCTATATTTGACTCTTATTTTAAAGTATCAGCTTCTTTATAGTAATTACTCTGGTATTTGTTTTTCCTCAACAATCTAGAAGTCACACCAAGGTTATTTGGTCACAATACCAATGGGAGTGAAATGTGCAAGCGACACCTGAACTACACACCTTGCGGGCCGCCCAGCTCTGGTTTCAACAGTATTTAGCCCATTTAAGTGAGTGCTTCATAGTGCCTGCCTTGTGTCGGATCTCACTGAGTTGTTACAGACTTTGTTCCTGCTCACGGTTTCTGCTCATACTGACTGACCACTCTCTAATCTCTTCGTGACTGACTACACTGAAGAAACGGTTTCCTTTTTGAACGTCAAGCAGAGAAGAAATCCCTCCAGTGTCTCATCTCCTCCGTTATTCTTTGTGTGTCTTGTCAGAGATGTTCCCAACTATCTTACTGCCTGTACTGCGACCCAGCCCACCTCTTAGGTTCATGGGGTAAACCAGGCCAATAGCCTTAACTCCACAGAGCGATTTACACACAGGTGCTGTACTGATTATGGTTAGCTAGAGGACTAGAATCATTAAAACTACATCTATAGATGAAGTTATGCAAGAGGACTATTTGATAAACTCATGTAATCAAAGGGGAGGTAGGTCCCACAATGGCTGCCACACACTTGAGAGCCAGAGCAGCCTGTAGCTGCTTAGTAGAAAAAGCTGGAAGCTATAGACCAAGTGGGATCAAGGACGCAGCAGCAGACCAAGACTGGAGGCTGAGCTGCGCCCTGGAGAGGCAGAGCTGTGCGTCTACATTCGAAGGTGGAAGGGGCTGGAATCGGATGTCCACGGGGGACGGTGACAGCACAAGACAGACGTGCTCAAGGAGAAAGGAGCTTTGACAGTGCAGACCACCTTTGTCCTTCTTCCCTTTCATTCCACCCAGACTGTGAGCTGTGGATAGTGCCATTGACACCAGGGAGGGTCTTTTCCCCTCACATTGCCTATAATCTCTTGACGCTCCCACCAGCACACCACCAAACATGCTTTACTAATCCGCTAGTGGTCTACCAATCCCGTCAAATTGCCAATCACCATTAACCATCATACATGTCTACCAGCTGTTGGAGGATTCACATTTTCGTTCATGTTGTTTTCATCAATTAAAAAACATCAAATTACACCATCTATTGGGATCTCTGTGCCTTATATGTTTGCGATGTGTCAAACTGATGCACACAGCTAACAAAATAGCATACACACACACACACACACACACACACACACACGTTTTGAATTTTGCAATGCATTTAACTTTCCATGAGGTTCTACACCTCTGCTGAATCTCAGAACCAAGTCAAGGTAAAGTCTCTAGTCTGCCATGATCTCCTTATTTCAGTACACACTAAAGCTTTCAAGTATTTCAATAAATTAAAATTTATTAAAGAATTCACTAGTATATACAAGGCAAAAGACTGCTTCATTTTTCAAGCTGACTTTTTTTTATAGTCATACCCTTCATTTCCTTTACCTTTCTCTACCCTTGTCTACCTCCATCTATTGATCTACCTTCACTATGTGTACAGTGTTCTGATGTTTCCAAGGTGCAAGACCTCTCTGTTTTCTCTCGACTTCATTATCATCCTTCCTCCCCCTACATCTGATAGCCCTAATTCCTATCTTTGGTTTGAATCATATCACAATGTTCATTAGATACCTACCCTTCCTCCACAAAGAAAGTTAACACCATTGTTTTTGTAAGCTGGTCATGAGTAATGATCCGTATTAATGCAAAAAGGCTTCCTCCAGAACCAGCAGTAAATTTCTGCACTTAGAGAGTGTTTTCGACCACTGATAGCCAGGTCCATTAGATTTTACCCATGCATAAATGTATTCATTTTTCCATCAGCAAGTTCAAAGATGGCTCCAAAGGGCAGGACGAAACTAAAATAAAGATTATTAGGGCATCACCAATTAAGAAAAAATTTATGGAGCACTAAATAATTAAGAACGCTTCAGGGCATCATAAAAGTGTTCCTTGTAAAAATATACTTGACTGAATTTCAAAATTAAAGGACAAGATTCTGAACCAGCTGGTGAATTTCAGGAAGAATTGCTAAAATCTTTAGGCAAAATTCTGTCATCAGAAGAAAACCAAATAACCAAAATATCTCTGTTCAGAAACTAAAGAGACCAACCTGCTAATTTAAGGATTCAATAATAGCTAAATATAGACATCAAATCTATATATTCACCAATCTAAAATGAAGCTAATATTTTTCTAGAATTAGCTGGCGCATTTTTCCAGATACAGCCATTTCTCTTTCTGCTTCATTTTATGATGACATGGTCCCTGGAATACAGATAGGACAGAGGCAGTGGGCATCTCCAAGACACTGAGAGATTCAATCTCACAACTCAGGCTAAAGCCAAGCAGATCACTGTGAGGAGATTGTGACTCTTAGTTTTGTAATTCTGCTCCAACTAATATTTTAATTTAGGCCAAACTATCAAACTAAACTCTCTTCAACTGGTAGATTCCTAGAGATCCCCAGAGAACAAGTTGAATAAAATAGATTATAAAATTACAGCAATCATGGATGCTCAAGCTTATGTTTGCCCAAATGCGTCTATAAACCAAATACAAGATAAATTATCATCTACTCTTTGGGCCAAAGATTCTACTTAACTGAGCAGAATTAACAGAAGAGTCATCATTAACACTAAAATATTTCCATATAAACACCTTTGTGAATTATACTTCAGTGTACTTTGAGACCGAAAGTAAGCTCAATAGAAAAACCCATTATTGAGTTATTATTAAAACAAGGATTTGTGCATTTCTCTTTGCAAGGATCTGTGATGCTGGTTAAGGACTCTAACAAAAAAGCTGCTTATCTATAGAAGACTTCAAGGCTACCAATAGAATCGTGACCCCTAAAATTCTAGGAGTTCCTATGCGACAAAGAAATACTTTACGGTGAGAGATTTATATAGTCATCTTTAGCTACCAGTGGGTTAGGCCCGTCAGTATTTATCTGCTTTTTGGTTGAGCAATCATCAATATACCTAACTGGTTATACCTCAAGTATTTGTAAGATGTCCTCACATCTTTCTGAGTATCTGACTAACAATCACAGATTTGAATTTTGCTTGATGATCCTCCCCTGGGATGGTATGTAGACAATTAAATATTGTACTGCCCTGAAGTAGTTCGTAGGGCAACTCCACAAATCTCACAAGATTATCTGAATTGAGACACAAAACACCTACAGAAAAGTTGCACATCTGTAAAGGTTCTGTGCGCCATTGCAGTCAGATAGAAGCACTCTTCCCTCCTTGGAGTAAAGGCTATTCAATTGTACTCGTCTCTAAAGATTTTGGATTGGAGGACTGACTGAGTTCTTTCATTGTAATCTGCATCACTACATGTATACAGTACATAATGATTACATTCATCATGGGAGTTAGTACATGGACACGATACATCTTAGCTCTTTTTGTTTCCTTCCCATCCCTTGCCTTGACTGATTCTTGCAGGCCATAATGGCTAATTTTTTAATTAGTCCTTACGTGAACTTACTAATAGTGGTATACAATACGGGTTACAAAGGGAGGAAAGTCTTCTCATTAAAACTGTTTCTGGCACACTCTAACTTCAAATATCCCTGACTATGCTAAATCACTCTGTATTTTTGTTCATGAAAGAGCAGATTGTGAGTTATGACTATTATCTCCCAAAGTGGTTCTCATCAGACCCATTGCTATTAGCTCAATCGTTCATTCAAAAGCTGAGGCACAACCTTCCTGTTTCTGGGAAGCAGCAGCAGAAGCCAAACAGCTTGGCTACTAACTGTATGGGTCCCAGGCGCCAAGAACTTCAGTCAATTCTTAAACCAGCACATGAAAATTTAGGAAAACCTTTTAATGACTTTGTGTGCCACCATTAAACATTATTCTAATCATAATCCTGCAATTTTACTTCTTCTAGATGAAAGGGAATCACATGACTTTTTGGCAGTAACTCAGGTATAAAGTATACTGAAATCTGATTTAATAGACCCTTCTTATTCAATCCTGAGTTAAAATTTCTGAATGACTCTTATCTTACAAACAGCAAAGGTGCTGCCCAGGTGTGATGCGCTGCCACTACTGAACTTATATACATTGCAAAAGTTCCATTGTTAATTCGCAATATTCTTGGTTAGCTAAAGCGAACGTGTCTTATCTGAGTGCGACCCCAGAAAAATGTTGAATTAAGCATATATAGAAGCGGTAGCTATGCTTATTCCAACTCTGTGTGATTTAGAGGTACCACAGCTTCACCAAGTATGCCAATTGAAATGGTAAGTACATTAGTCACTTCTTGAAAAGCTATTCACTGCACCAAAAACATAAACTATTTTAACATATGATGAGATATATGTCTCCAGACTCAGTCTTCTGCATGTGCATAGCAGGTTTTCCCAGTAGTACATATTAAAGAGGATGTCTTTCCTCCAGTGTATATTTTAGGTCCCTGACTCAAAGGCCAAGTAGTTAAATGTGGTTACGGTTCTTTCTGCATCTTCTATTCTGTTCCACTGACCCACATGTCTGTTTCTGTGTCAGCACTGTGCTCTTTTTACCACTAAAGATTTTTAATATAATTTTGAATCCCGATTATGATGCCTCCTGCTCTAATAGATTTTATCGTTTCTTTAATACCAACAGTGTTACTGGCACATTTCCTTTAATTTGTGTAAATATATATGTATATTTAATCAGAGTTACTGAATATTTTTATTATGATAATAGACTGTCCACATGATTTTTATTTCCCCAAAATATTTTAACTATCAATATCTATTTTAGAATCATTATTTTCACTTCCCAAAGCAATTCCATTTTGGAGAGAACTGACATTAATAGAATAAGAAACTGTGATATTAACTAAAATGCATGCCTTCCTTTAATGATTTCATATCACCTTAAAATAGTAGAGTTACTGTCTGAATTACGTACAATCAATTTTGAAACTATCCTGAGGGGTTTTTTTTTTCCATAATATTCTCAGAATTAAATATTGTGACTATGGGCCAAAGATGAAGAATGCAATGGACATACATACAAAATCATCTATTTAAATAGACATTTAAATTAAGTTTATTAGAATATCGGGAATAACAGAGATATCAATAATGTGGGTGAGTGACGCAATCACCAATCTGAAAAGTACAACTTGACACTGTGATGACATAAGGAGAAATTTTATTTGATTTTTTTAACCAACATTATGAAAGGTAGATACATTTTAAGAGATGAATCATTTTGGTGGGCCTTCCGTAATAAGATAAAACAGACTGGATGGGCTAAAGAACACAAATCTATTTTCTGGGATTACGGGCATGAGTCACCACACTTAGCCAGGAAGATTCTTCCCTTACAGCTCTGGATTTCACAAGACCAAAGTCAAAGCACTGGCAGAGTGGGCTTCCGGGGAGGCAGGCTGTCTTCCAGACCATCTTGCAGCCTTTCTGTGGTCTTCTCTCAAGTCCATCTGTGGTGTATCTCTTTGTTTAACGACCCCGAACCTTTTAGATTAGGGCTCCACTTTTGCAACTTCACTTAACCTTAATGACTTTCCTCAAGGTCCCACAGTTCTTTCCAGATACAGTGACATGGGTTATTAGGGTTCCAACGCACACATTTTGGAGTAGATCCAACTCACAGAATGAAAATAATATGGCATTTAAACATCTATAGTCTGTATTTAGATACACTCACGTGGAAAGCTAACTGGGAATAAGCAAACAAAGTACCATACTGCATCTCTTTCGGACTCGCTCAGTGTCATTTAATGTTCCCTGATGCAAGTATCAGTAAATTATTTAAAGCAAGTAGAAGAAAGACAGCATTGGAAGTCATAGGAGGGAATGTTAAACCTCTAGAAAGAATAGCCTTGCAATTCAGTTCAAAAGGATACTCATCTGGATTCCAAAATAGTAAATCATACGTGAACTCTACCAAGAAAACATGTATGTGCGTTTGCATGTGTGCCCGTGAGAGTGCACACACCTACTGTCTGTGTTTGGCAGAGAAAGGACGAGGTGAGGAGAGAAAGGAGCTCATAAAAGTGAAGTTCCTCTTCTGACGATACACCATATGATCTAATTGTAAATGGCGTCAAGCATGAAATTATGCCAATAAAAGATCTTACACAATTAAAGATGATGTGGAAGACTGAACAGTAACAGCAGCCCAAACTCCTCTGGGGGAGTTTAATGGTTGTAGTGGTCATTTTAGTTTGCCTCACCCCCCAGATTTTACTATCTGCAAAATTTAATGCCCCCTGGAATATTTGTGAACCCAAGGCCTCCTCCCTGACCTGCATTCCTGGCCCTCCGCCTGTTTTTAAATTTTGAGAACATAACTCCCTAAATTGCTAAACTGCCTGGGCTGGGCTTGAATTTGCAGTCCTTCTGTCTCAGCATCCCAGAGAACTGGGATTACAGGCACACATCCCCACATTCGGCTTGAATTTAACAGTACAGTTCTTTTGTCCTCAAGGAAAGACTCTCCTACTTTTTTTGGTGGGGGGCTGGGGATTGAACTCAGGGCCTTGTGCTTGTGAGGCAAACACTGTAACCACTGTGCTAAACTCCCAGCCCCAGAGATTCTTCTACTTTTACAGTTCTTTCCAACAACTGTCACTCTATGGACAAAACCTTAAAATCCCGCAGGTATCAGATGTGGAAACTGGGCCCTCTGTTTATATGAAGTGAGCTGTGCTTTGTACATATCCAGAGGGACTATGTCCTCTCAGCCTATCTGTGAGTTTTAGCTTGAAGGTGGAAGCAAGAGGAAAAAACACTTTCCCTTCCTCTAATGTACTTCGAACATTACTATTGTGTGCATAGTTTTTATTACTGAGCAGAAATGACATTAAAGAAATACTTGGGGTCTTCCCAAAAGAATTAAAAGCATCACACTGCAGCAAAGATGCACACCCATGTGTGTAGCAGCACAGTTTGTAACAGCTAAATCTTGGAAATGGCCTAAATGCCCATCAATTAATAAAAGGACAAAGATGGTGTGGGGTTTTTTTTATATACAATGGAGTACTACTCTGCCATAAAGAAGGACAAGCTTGAGATATTTCTAGGTAAATGGATACACTTTGAGACCATATTCTTAAGTGAAATAAATCACACAGGTTTAAATACTGCATTGGTTCTCTGGTGTGAAAAAGTGAAAGTGTAAATGAGGGCTAAGATGTATTATATTAGGAAAGAGAAGCAATGGTTCAGATGGGAAGGGGAACAAGGGAGAGGTGATGGGCAAAGGAAAGGAGGGACACACCAAAAAAAGAATAGAAGGAGAAAAAATGGAAACAAAGCTTTTGTAAATAAGAAGGGGAAGAGGGATTGAAGGGAAGAGAATGGGAAAAAAAGCAGCAGCAAGATACATCCCAGTACAATTCCCTATGACGAATGTTATTATTATGTATATTATTAGGTATATTATGTATATCTAAAACATAACACTTGAATTCTTCAGCTCTGACTGAACCAGTCACACCAGCTACAACAGAGATCTCATCATGAGGAAAGGTTTACTCAGTTGTGCAGTTTGAAAGGTTTTATTTTTTATTTATTTATGTATTTATTTTGGTACTGTGGATCGAACTCAGGGTCTTGTGCTTGCTAGGCAAGCACTCTAACCACTGAGCTAAATCTCCACCCCCTGAAGCTTTTTATGGCTTAGGATGTACCTTAAAACGTGTTCCTTTTCATCTTAATGGAAAAGTGTAAACAAACTTGTTGCAAATACAGAGGGGTGGGTGAATACAAGGGAGGGGAGGGGAAGAAGGGGGAAAGCCAAGATACATCATGTACAGGTACAAAATAACAATGTTGATTATGATCATTATGTATATAATGTACCAATACCTGTTCTTGGTAAAAATAAAAAAATTTAAAAAAAAATAGAATCAATAAATAAATTGTGGCACAGTCGTACAACAGGAAAAAAAAAAAAAAAACTTGTTCCTTTGCTTTAATTTGTAGAAGAGCAATATCTGCTTCTCCTAGGCTTGGTCACATTTCACATGTAACCTAGCTGTAGAAATAGACATCGACTCTCACAGACCAGGTGCAAACTGGAGAGGTTAGTGGGGGGGGGGCTGGGAGGACACGAAGTTCTATTTAATAACTTTGTAGTCTTTTTGCTATTTAAATTAACATTTCAAAAAAAATAAAACCATATCCGTATAGTGCACTTAAATAATTTAAATGATGTTTACAGAAATAACAAGTTTTCCAATTTTGACAAACGAGGCACTGCTAACTATACTAGGAAATTTGAATGTCAACTTGCTCATGTTAACGAATTAAATGTTACCCAGCCATTCAAAAACATTCTCTGGATCTTTTTGGTGTGGTTCTTCAAATTACTATTACTAACGTTCTTTATAATTACATTACCATAGACATACAAGTGAAAGATAATAACTTTGTTGTCTAATACTCCCAAATGAAATGGGAAACTGATTTAAAATCTGAACTAGTAAATGCAATAGTAATTGTGATGACAAAACCAAAATCAGGGCAAGAAGGTAACATTTTTTATTGTTAAAAAGTGAAGCGAGGTCAGCAGGTACGGTGCCCTGCGAAGCAAAGATGCCTTTAGATGCAGCCATAACAACCCAACAAGTGCCAAAGGAAAATGAAGGAAGTGTGCCTGTGCTTGGAATATTTGTCACCAGGCGAAGGTCAAAATGACTGGAGTCTCAGCCTTTCAGGCTGCTGGAACTAAAGAGTGTAAAATGGGTGACTCAGAAACAAGCTCTCAGTTCTGTAAGATGAGAAATCTAAGATCAAGATAGAAGATGAGATTTCTGGTGTGGGCCCAGTTTACTGGGGTTCATAGCTGGTGTCTTCCTTTATGTCCTCCCATGGAGAAAGAAGCCGAGTTGCTCTCGAGTCGCCTTAGTAGGGTGCTAGTCCTATTTACGAGGGGCGGACTTTGTGACCCAGTCACCTCCCACGGGCTCAGGCCCTTCTTATCATCACCTTCAAGGTTAGGGTTTCAACATGTGTATTTTGGGGACACACAAAACTTTCCCATCATGGCAACTGGACAGAGCAATTAATGAGTTACATACTTTACAATTTTTAGAGATATATTTTAAACATTAAATAGTGTTATTATCTTTCATTGCTGATGATTTCATTATAATTTAGTTTTAATATTTTCATGTTTTTGATTATTAACAGAATTATCAAACAGCAATAATTGTATGCATCATTTGACTTCTCTAATATGTTACTAACTACATCATTTCATTAAATAATTATATATTCCTTAAAAATAATTCTATAAAATAAAAGTGGGTTATACTAATAAAAAGGAAATAAATATGAAACTATAACATTAATAAAAGATCACTAAAATGTAACCTTATCACAGGTAAATTGTGCAGTTTATTACGATCACTCATTTTTATGTAAAATACATAAAGTTTTAAGAAACAGGCAGAACTATTCTTGATTTAGGTCATTTCCAAAAATACTGTGAAGGCACAGTTTTTCATTCTTAAGTCCTGTAGTTTAATATGGGTTAAAAATTCAGAAATGCCATCCAGAAATAAAGAAAAGACAGATATGCATAAGAATAAAAAAAAATAGATTGTAAACCAAAATGCAAAGCCCTGGCGAAACAGAAAATGACCAAACATCACTGGAAAAAGAAGTATTTATCTAAAGGTACACAATGAAGGAGACGGGCCAGAACTCAGACTGACCTCAAGCACTAAAAAGAAATGGGTTAGAGACACATTCAAACCCAGGAGGGAGGGATGTGGAACTCTTCGGCCATCTGTGGTTGCTAATTGGTTCACCTAAAGGAAAAGTACACCCTCCTATCTTCACAACAGGGATGGTTTTATATTTGGAGCAAGGCACCAACCACAGGCAAGTCTCACTTTTCCACAAAACCAAGGGAGATAAGAACGCTAACTTCCTTGATAATTACATTTCAAAAGGATAGCCCCCAGGTTCTTGAGAAAGACAGTTCTGGGTTGCAAAACTGGCAACAGGCTTTTTTTTTTTTTTTTTTGTGGTGCCGGGATCGAACTCAGGCCCTTGTGCTTGCAAGGCAAGCACACTAATCACTGAGCTAAATCCCCAGCCCCACAACAGGCTTTTAATAAGATTTGCACATCAAAGGAGCAGAGAAAGTATTCCCAGTTGCGAGTTTTCTAAAGTGAATGCTCCAAGCAAAGAGAGGTCTTAGATTTAGAGACAGGATAACACTCTATTATAAGGGATCGGGATGCCAGACACTTTAATGGCTGAATGCTTACCCATACTTTGAAAAGGTTTTATAAGGGAAGGTAAGGATGTCTTCTTTGAATGAATGACCACATTCTTCCTTAAAATATCCGCTATCTAGTATTTTCAGAGTTAAAGAGAACTCACTGAAGTGTTTAGTAGCCCAAACAGTAAAACGTTGGCTATCAGCCTCAACCATAACTCCTTGTACGATTTCGCAAAAGGAATAAACCCATGTAATCCTCTAATCGTTTTAATACGAATGGGGATACCAAAAGTGTCCATTCCACAGCTTAGGAATAGAAGCTAAGATAAATGGATATAAGGTGTAGCATGATGTATTCCCCGCTGAAAAGGCTTAACAAGTGCTAGTATAATCATCATAAAAAATTATAAAGTAATTCATAATGTACAGGGATGGCAATAGAGGAGATATATGGCTACTGTTCTGGAAACTCAGAGGAGGGAACGGTTAATTTTGTGTGGATGATATAAGAAAAGCTTCGCCTAGGAGAAAAACTAGCTTATAAAAATAGAAAAAGATTTTTCAGGTAGACAGAGTAGCCCAAAATATGTCCAATCCATCAGGATATAAATTCCACAACAGCTACATTGTCTTGGGACCTTGTAACTGGACCTGCCAGCCAGTCAGGATTTACCAATCAAATTAAATAAAGTAACCTAATTGTAAGAATTTGAAGTCATTTGATATGTTCAAATTGTGACCATTCAGTATGAATAGATAATGGAATACTCCTTAAGTAGAGAGCTGTAGGGAAATGAAGCTGGAGAAAGACTTGGAAAATATTTGATTATTTATAATACAGATGAGTAGAGTACTACTAAAATTTCTCTTGTTTTCCTAAAATCACCATTCAAAACTGGCCAAAAATAAATATACTATGAAATTTCTAGAGAACTGGGTGAAGATTGTGAGTTGATGCCAGGATTCACATATG
Source organism: Hystrix cristata (assembly GCA_004026905.1). Taxonomy (NCBI): domain Eukaryota; kingdom Metazoa; phylum Chordata; class Mammalia; order Rodentia; family Hystricidae; genus Hystrix; species Hystrix cristata. The sequence continues at coordinate 11,077 of PVJO010018481.1, read as the reverse complement.
GTGAGATTTTTACTTTTGACAAAACGCACTGCTTTATGACATCCACATCTGGGGAAACCTGTAAGATGCCTGACTTTTGCTTTTACTGGTTTCATATGAAGTATTTAAGTACTTTTTGGTAATTAACACGTACCTCAGGAGTTTATGAACTTAATTTGTTTTACTATTTGGGGGAAGATGGCTGCATGTGGGTTTACGTGGGGAAGATGTGACTGGCGATGTCTGTCACCTGATGAAGAATTCACAGATGGAAGCAAAATTTTGCCAAATGCTTTTTTGTGTGTGTATGTGACCTGAATTGTTTACAAACAGAAGCATTCATGATCAGCGGTATTACTGTATATATCTTAAGTATACTATGTAAAATCATATAATCTTGTAAACAAAATCTTTGAATGTTATTTTAAACCTTTATTGCAATTTTATGAATGTTGTTAATTTTGTCACCAGCAAGGGTCCAAATGTGTCTCTGGAAGAGGAGGTGGGGATGTCAACTCCCCCACCATGTAAATAAAGTAGGTTCACCCACTCTTGATAGACAAAGAATTCAGGACAGGTCAGTGAGGGTCCTGGGCATATTCAGCAGGCAGACTAAAGTAAAGGTGACTCAAGAAAGGATTCCAGCCCAAGCCGCTGGAGGGTCTCACCCGGATAAAGAATGTCAGACTGGCCAGCTTTTATGCATTATCTGAGATGGCCACTGTCTGCTCCCATCACTGTCTGTGCTGTCAGCTCTGAAGAACTCACTGTTTGCTTCCATGAGATAAGTGTTCCCGCTTTCTGTGTGTGTGTGTGTGTGTGTGTGTGTGTGTGTGTGTGTGTGTGTGTGTGTTGGGGGGGGAGTGTTCTTGGTTCCCATCACGAGATAACGGTGCCCACCAATGGAGGTGATCACTCCATGGGATGATCTTTGAGACTCCACTTTTCCTGTAATCTGAGGTGATTATTTTATCCATCACTTTAGCAGATCTGAAACTGGACACCATAAAATCTGGCAACCGAATGTCCCCACAAATCCTGAAAACTACATTGGTTACTCTTACCTTAGTGCCCTCAGCCTCGAAGAAGGATAAGCTAGGCTAGGAAATTCAGCACTAATGGACCTTGAACTACAGATAGTTAAGTGGTTAACGTGCCTGTGCAGAGTTGAGAAGGGATGTAGGCAAAGTTTCATGGTAATAAGATAAAAATTGGAGGTGGAGGTATCAAGTCTAGAACGGTAAAATCCATGCATATGTATATCTTATTCATCCTTCCTCAATTTGATTAAAAATTCTCTGTTCATATTGGTTTTCTGAAAATTAACAAAAACAAGGATGACAAGAGCCTACTTATTCAGGGCTGGACATACCAATGTGGGGGCAGGGAGCCCCGTGGCTGAGAAAAGACAAGATAAAGACCTCAGTAAGCTTTAGTAAGATGAATGAGGAAATTTACTAAAAGCAGTTTCTGCATCTACCACTAAAACTAGCCTCTGTAGTCTCTGCAGCAGTTCAGGTAAAGACAAAGGAGGCAAAGGCTAGCTAGACTGGGGAGAGGCACCAGGCAACAGAATTAACCAGGAAAGCAGCTTCTACACCTACCTGACAGAATGCAGGGGGATGATGAGAGATAGCCCCGTAAAGACTCTCATTTAATATATAAGACACACACACGCCTATGCATATACGAGTATACGTATGTTCTATAATACGACAAATATACATGTGCACACACGTCACCTTTACTTAATCATGAAGTAAGCTGCCTTCCTAGTAGATCCTCCTCCTTCACTTATTCATTACAAAGAGACAGGAAGAAGCCAAATGGCCAGAAGGCCCAGGTTAGCATCAAAGACAGTCGCAGGCAGCCGATCAGATATCCACAAGGCCCCCCTGGGGGATGGGAGAGACACTAGTCCCCAGTAAAAGGAGCCAGGGATAAGCGCTCCCCAGCTTTCAGCTCTGAAACCCACCACCACCTCACGGTAGCTGTCTATCTCCTTCCTCTTCCATCTTTTTCCACAAATAAACTGTCTTTTGTTCAACTTAGCTTTGCCTTTTTTTAGTTCTTTACTGGTGTGGGGTTTAGGATCGCTGGGAGCTGCGTCTTCAACAGACCACTGACATGGCGTGACATGGCGTGACATGGTGTGACAGGGCTTAGTGTCCTCCCCTGGATGTAACACCAGCGGCATCAATCGCCAGGGTCAGCCTGCACTAGGTGGCCTCAAAGGCAGGCAGGTTGTGGAAAAGTTACATGGGCATAAAAGACTGAGTTTTCCATTACGCCTTCACTGGAGGTCCTTGTACTAGAGGAGCCACACGGAATCAGCAGGACAGCTGGGAAGACTGGTTTGGAAACAGCTCTGGCTGTCTGGTTAGTTTCTCCTGTCTCGAAGACAAAGGGGATAAAAGGAGTTGCAATCATTAGTCCAGTCCCGCTGTTTCTGGGCCAATGGCTGTGCTCTGGGTTTGGCTTCCTGGACCGGCTTCCGCACAGCTTGGGCATCAGAATTCTGTCCCGTGTATGACACGGCCCTGGCCTGTCTGTGCGCTGACTATCTCCATACTAATCCCTTCGAGGAACGCCGAGCACCTTACACTCTTCCCAGAGCTTGCAGCCCTCCAGGAAATTCCATTTCCGCACGCACATCAACATCATATTTTAATCTTTGCGCAGTGATGGTTAATTGGAACCCAAACCAAACTACGATTAGTAATTCAAAAGATGCTTTTCATCATTGAACTGGATTGTTGAACTCTTAACTTCCTGAAAAGGTGTTACCTGTCAATGAATTAAAAATTGCATATCTATATTTATCATCCCGTTTAAATATCATGATTTTTTTTAAAAACAAAAACACCTACCTGTATCAATAAAGGACTCATTAAATCTCTCGTTGAACCTTTCTATGCTTTTAAATAAAATGTACTAAAACAGGAAATTAATATCCTTTGTCGTGTAATCAAAACCTAACCTAATATTAGAGATCCAAAACAAGGCAGTAGGTTTGCATAAATACATTTCAATAATCTAATCATGCTTATTTAAATGTAAATGACAGGCCAAAAATTTATTCAAAAGATATTTAAAATTCTGAGTGAAGTTTAGAGCCTGTTTTTCTGAGTATCTGTACCCAAAATACTTTTGGAAGGAAATTATGGAAGGTGTTCATATAACTAAAACAAAAACCCCAAGAATTATTGGGTACACATAAATTATAGTTAATTTTTTAAAAACACTAAATGTTTTTATTATTTTTATTATATCCACTTTTCAAGAAATTAGATATTTTGGATTAGTAAATTCATAAAGCATCTATTATTAGTTTTATAATGGACAGTATAACAAAGCTGATCAGTGTGGTGCATAGGAGGCCTACTATTATTTTATCGTACTCAATTAAGACTTAACAAATATGCACTACACGAGGTTATACAACATAAAAGTGAAAGTGCCATCCTCAATATTCTGATGTAATTTGGAATTTAATATATGTTTATGCATGTAGATAATGCATACCTATGTAAGCATGTATTAAAACATAATTATATATTGTATAATACAGCGTATAAAGAGCAAACTCTAAAATAACCACATAAGATTTAAGTTTATAATTTCTAATCATTATTTAAATAAATGTAATGAGCATCTTCTCTTTGCTAAGCATGGTTGTAGGTGCTGCAGAAACAATTGTTTGTTGAGCCACATAAAGAGTTGCTCATGGAGCTGACATTTAAAGACAACAAATAAACACAGAAATGTGTATGTCAAGCGGCTCACACTCAGATAGCCAAACAGTTCTTAGCGTTGTTCACTGAGCTGGGTCTTAAGATATTTTCCAGCTCACCAAGAAAAGAAAAACTTTCTCAAGAAACAATATGATGTTTTTCCCCTGTGTTCCCAAGTATTTCTTTTAACTCTGTTATCTTGAAATTTTAACCACGACCTTTAGTTACAAAATACACCAGCCTTAATAGCTGATATCCTATAAAACTCTATATCATAGCAACCTTTCCAAAAGTTGAAAACGTCTGAGATTTAAAAGATAAAGCAATTATAAACTCTTTGCTTCAAACCTCCTCAACACTCAGGAAGTCATTTTCTGCTTTAGAATTTATAGGAAAGGGTTGGAGGCAATTAGGGTTGGCCACTCCTTCTTGGTGATAGACACCCTTGATCCTGGTCGTAATTAACAAACAAGACAAGAGAGATTTTTATGGGTCCCTTTATCCTAGACGCAAATAAGACAAGAACAGAGTCTGAGTGTCACAATTAAATGAATTTTAACTTAACATATGATCTAATTAATTTTATAAAACACAGCTCAATCTTCAGTTTTCTAGGTAGTAATGTTTTTAAATGGACACAGTCATGTCAGCAAATCAGTGTCAACATGACTCAATTCAATAAATAAGGACGTGCAAAATAACAAAGATGTACAAAAGTACGAAGAAAAGAGATGAATTTTTCATAGGCAAACATTCCAAAACGTGCTCTAACTTGTTTTTTATCGTCATATAAATCTGTTTTCCATTACAATTAGACACTTGAAAGCCAAGGAAAAGGAGAGCCTGCATCGCAGACAGTAATTCTTATTCTTAATTCTTAATTTTTAGCTAAAGAATTTCAGAGGCAGACTGGGGATTTAGCTCAGTGATTAGGGTGCTTGCCTTGCAAGCACAAGGGCCTGAGTTCAATCCCTGGCACCACAAAAAAATAAATAAATAAATAAAAATAAAATAATTTCAGAGGTGTAAAAGGAGAGAGGCTCATATCCATTACTGTGCAAGGCAGGGGACTGTGGAGGTGGAGTAATGCTGCTTTCGTGTCTACCTGAGGTACGAGTGGATCTGTACTGCACCTCTCATCTTCACCAACTAGTAGGTGTGTGAATGTATACATCTTACGCAACCTCCCCAACACCCTGTATGCACTACTAAATGAGGACTATATAAAAGAGTTGCTAGGGGGATAGATAGCAAGGGCCCAGTAAATACAGGCCATTAAACTATCATCGGTTGTATCAGATACACTCAAAACTCACTTGTCCATATATAACCTACTGTGGGCACTCACTGCAGATAATTACCTCCCCAAAGCCTTTCTTCCTAACAACATCACATTGGGAGGAATGGTTTCAACATAAGAAACTTAGAGTTAGGAGAAACATCCAGTCTACAGCACAGTTAGGCTTCTTAAAAGGCAGCTAAAGATTGTGAAGGCCATTTATATTAGCAATATCCAACATGTGGGGGGAAATGTAAGCAACATGTAATCAAGTGGCTCTGGGGGTGGGAGACACCCAAAGGCAAATTTACACTCTTAATTTCTCAAAACCAAAGTTTTGCCTGCTCCTGGGATTTCCACTGGAGCTGAGAATGGTATCAAAATGCCTGCAAAATAAGTAATATGCTCAAAAATAAAACCTCAGATCACAATGAGTAGTTTCAGTTGCTTCATAATAATGTGAAGTACATATTTGCATATACCTTGTATATAGAGTTCTACAATACTTAAATAAAGAGTGATCAGTACATGAGTTTTGACCTGCTCGGTTTCCGACCTGGGCTGGTTCACCCCTCCTCAGGCAACCTGGTGGTCTCCCGCTCCCAGGAGGTCACTATATTGATGCCGAACTTAGTGCAGACACCCGACTGGCATAGCGCACTGCAGCCCAGAACTCATGGACTCGAGCGATCCTCCCACCTCAGCCTCCCGAGTAGCGAGGACTACAGGCGTGCGCCATTGAAAAGACAGGAGAACTAGATAGGGAAATGGGTGATAAAGAACGGAGGGTAAAAGAAAAGTAAGATGAAAGGGAAAAAAATGGAAAAATGTAAATGAACTTGTTGCAAATAGAGAAGGGTGGGTGAATGGAAGGGAGGGGAGTGGAAGAGGGGAGAAAATCAAGATACATCATGTAAGGTACAAAGATAACCATGCTGATTATGATCGTTATGTATACAATGTACCAATACATGTTCTTGGTAAAAATAAAAATTTTTTTAAAAGAAAAATAAATAAATAAAGAGTAATGTCTTTTATTAAGCTCTAAGAGTTAATTCGTACTTTGATTAGTAAAATTTCTTTTCTTTATGACTCAGGATGTAATTTTAAACATTCCCCATAAGAATGATTTAAACAAATCTATTAGCATCCATTAGTAAATAATAAAGCCCTAATTTGTAGATCACTGTTCTCAAAATAGCTCACAAGGAAAAGTATTTCTAGACATAAAATGTTTAGCCCAGTAATGCAGGTTATATGATAATAGCCATTTCTTCCAGGGAGCCAGTGTAACAGTACCACTATTGAAAAGACATTAATTGAAAATCTACTCTGCTCCAGACGTATTTGTAGGTGCTTTTAGTGATTAAGAGCTAAAGATCTGGGACAGGCAGATGGAGGATGAGGAAGATAAGAGGAAATAAAAATGACGAAAATGCAGTATGCGTATGTACCACTTCCCCAGGATGAATGTAATTCTTAGGTATCACAATATACACTATTAAGAAAAAGTTATTTCTGAGCAACTTTCTTTTTTGCATGATCTTGAAGAATTTTGTCAACTTCTTTGAACAGTTTATCAACCACAAAAGAGTGATGTGACCATAATATATGTTTATATTGTTATGAGACTAAATTAGCCAATGTGTATTAGCATTTATGTAGACATAATACCATGTTATATGTACCTTAGGGCATGAACTGCAATTTATCACACACATTTGTAAATGCATTTGGTTAGTAACAATGATTGAACGTGAGCACTAAATTAAGATAGACTCTAGGAAACATACACAGTACAGAAATGAAAGAGTAAATAAACAGATATATAATAGATAATACCCAGGAGCAACAAGCACTGTGCTAAGAATTAAAAAACAGCAATTCATTTCTCTTTCTTTCCCCCTGGAGAGAGAAAAATGGGGAGGGGGGCGTGTGTCTTTTACTGTGATAATTTATTTAAAGAATTAAACATTCACTGTATTTTTCTATCACATTGAATGCATGTATATTTTTGATCACATGCCCAAATACATAACATCAGAATCACCAACAACATACAAAAATATTCCATTACCACAAACAATTTTCCCATGTTGGTCATTTCTCTGTGTCCCCAACAGCCCTGCTTTAGTTGTGTCCAACAACTTTTGATATGTTGTTATATTTTATAATTCATTAAGATCAATGTGTTTCATTTTTTTGTCTTAATCCTGGATGCTGCAATAATAGCACAGACTGGACAGCTTTAAAGATTAGCATTAACTGGACAATTTAAAATATTTGGTTCTGTCTTTCCTTCTCTCTCTCAGTTCTGGAAGGTGGAATCCAAGATCCAGGTGTCTCATACTGGGGATCTAAGGAGGATCCTCTTTTGATTTCTAGGCTGCTGACGTCTCATATTCTCATCTGGCAGAAAGAGATCGAGCTAATTCTCTGGCTCTGACTTGGAAGGGCAGTAATCCCAGTATGAGACCTAATGATCTCATTATATCCCAAAGATCCCTCCTCCAGATACCATTAGGGTGATGAAATTTCATCACATGGACTTTGGGGGAACAATGAAAGCACTTAGTCCATAACATGTTTTATGTCCCCTTCCAGGATCCACAGAATAGAAGCAAGGGCAGTGTCCAGCTCCAAGGGCTTAGAGATTTTTTTTTTCCTCTTATCGTATACTTATTGATTTCCAGATGTATTCTGTGGTGCTTACAACACACTCTGTATTATTTCTTTTCTTCTAAATTTGTTGAGACTTTTATGACAGAGTATCATCTGTCTTGATACACATTCTGGGAGTGCTTGGAAAATGTGTATTCTTCTATTAAATAATGTCACAAAATCACTGGCACTAAACAAGAAAAATAAGCTTACTCTGTCACTTAACAGCATTACTTTACTCGATCTCAGTGATTCCTTCTCCCAAGGAGAAAGTAATACAGGTCACAAGATCACATTATAGAATTAAAACAAAGCAATACAAAATGAAAGAAAGTAAAATAAAATCTACTCCCACTCAATCTGCTCACTTTTACTTCTTTTGTTTCCCCATCCTATTCCTTCATTTTTATGTCAATAAAACATGTCCAGGCCAGGCACAACTCCCTGAAATATGCGAGGATTATTTCCGTGGAATGCCTACTCTCTCTACTTTCCCTTTACCTTCTCTGGGTTTTATTTTACTCTTTGTCATTCTCCATCAATGATTAGACACGAACACTCCTGAACTCGCTCTTTACTCTTTGTTTCTCACCTGGAAAAGCTGACATTGATCGAAATGCAAACTAGAACATGTGAGATGGGAACAGGAAATGTGCACGCTCCCCACTTGCAAGAACTGAGTTCCTAAAACAAGACAGGTGAGGCACCCGGGAAAGGGCTGTACACACAATGCTGTTTAAACAGTTTCTCTCTATACAGTGCGCATGTCACCCGTCACAGCATGTCGGCTCTGGATGTGATTTCTGACATCCTGTTGTTTACTGGGCCATTTAATTACAGTGAATAATGAAGAGACCGCAGGGCCGCCCTGTCACAGTTTACACGAGGAGTGATTAAAATTATAGTACATCTTGTTTCCCTTCTACACAGCCAGTGGGTCTCCTAAGACAAGCGTTTAGGTTTTTCCATGCAATTATTCACTACATCAGAACTCACTGCAACGTTATTTCACAAACTGACTTAACCACAGCAAACACAGCAACAACATGTATCAACAAACACCTATATAAGAAAAGGAAAAGATCTCCCATTAGTGGGTTTTCCTCCATCTTAACAAATTAGAAATATGAAAGAGAAATTAAAAGCAAAGTAACATCAAGAGTAAAGTAAAGGGCTGAGGATTTAGCTCAGTGATTAGAGTGCTTGCCTAGCAATCACAAGGCCCTGAATTCGATCCCCAGCACAACCACCCAAAAAAGAATAAAGTAAAAAAAAAAAAAAAAAAAAATTCAGAAATCAATGAAATAGAAAAACCACAAAAAGGAAAATCGATGAAGCGAGATGTTCTCTGAGAACAGGAAAGGGAAGAAAATGTCCAAATGGGAAAGGGAACAAGGGAGGGGGAAAGGAACAGAGGGACAAGAGAAATAAGAAATGGAAGGAAAAATGGAAACGAAGCTTTTGTAAATAGGGAGGGAGGAGGGGTGAGGGGAGGGGAACGGGAAAAAAAGAAGCAACAAGATATACCATGTACAGGTGCAAATCCCGTATGATGAATGTTATCACTATGTACATCTAAAGTGTACCATTAAAATAAAATTAAATTAAAAAAAAAGAAAGAAAAGTTGCTATACTCAAGAAAACTATTTGAGTTAAACCACACACTTCTGAGTGTCTGGTAATCTGAGAAACAAGCCATAAGACAAATGAAAGAAATATTTTGAATTAAATGGAAATAAGAATTTATTAGAAATTTTGTATGCAGCAATAGGAGACTAGTAAAAGAAGAACAAAAGGATTTCAAAGCAATCAAAAAGAGGGAAATTATAAAGTACAGAAATCAATAACATTCAAAGTAAAAAAAAGTAAATTAATGAAAAGTAAAACTCTTTCTTTAAATAAGTTAAAACCCCAGAACAAAGCTCTGGCAAGAGTATCAAGAAAAAGGAATCAGAAGAATTATTAATATTAGAAAAGAAAGAAAGAAGATCTCCATGATTCCGCAGATAAGAAAAAGAAAGTAAATTACTATTAACTGTGTGTACATACTTTTGACATCTTAGATGAAACTGATAAATTTCTTCAAGACAAAAACTATCAAACCTCACTCAAGAAAAATCACATTAATACCCATGCATTTAGAAATAAAATCAAATAACTACTGTAAAAATGTTCCGTGGTCACTACTCTAAATTCGGAGTTTTCAATGATTAATTTTAGCAAATAGTAAAGCAGAAGTTATGTCAATTGCACATAGATTCTTGAGAGAATGACAGGAGAGGTATATAAAAGTAGTACCATTTTATGGCCGAGGGGTACCTGTTCGATTATGTTGATTTAGCATTTAAGGATCAAACAATGAAATTCACCATGAGAAGATGAATAAAGAGAAGGGATCCATACTGTCATCTCAATTGATGTAACAAAAATTATATATCCATTTATGCTAAAATCTCCTAGCAATCTGAGAATAAAAGGGAAATTCCTCAACCTGATAATGATAGCTATATAAAGTCTAATGTTAATGATAAAAGACTGCATTTGTTTCCTTAATATGAGAAGCAATGTAAAGACATCTGCTCCTACATCTCAATTCTGTTCAGCATTGTATTTGAGACATAAAATACGGACTGGGGTGCACAGCAAAGCAAGAGTTCATTATTGTCTGGTGAACCAGCAAAATAGGCCAGTCTTGAGAAAATAACATGGCAGCGACTTAGAAAGATCAATACTCTGCCTAATAGTTCTAGTCCTGAGTATTTTCTTAAGAAAAATGAAAATCGATGTCTGCACAAAGATGTGCACATGAGTATTATTTGTAAAACAAGAAGTCACACGAATGTTCATTAATTGGTTACTTGTATGAATTGTAGTGTACCCTTAATACCAAATACTATTCAGCAATTTTTTAAATCCACACTATTACTCATAACACAGGTGAATGAATTTCCAAAATATTAAGAAAACTTAGAGAAGACAAACTCAAAACACTAAATATCTCATAACTCCGTGTACTGGAGTATCTAGATTCCCCAAAACTCCAGAGACTGAAATCCTAACAATGGTTTTTCAGGAGCTAGCATGTGATTCCAAAGAAGCAAATATATAACGAAGGATTGGCAGGAACAAGTGATGAACAGGTAAACAAAACTTTTACTCAAAGAAAAGGAGGAAGAGTGAAGAAAACAGAAGTAAAGGAAGAAAAGAGGGAGGAAAAGAGAAGAGCGAGAAGAGATACATCCCACTGAATGGCAGAACAGAAAGGTCCCAGGGGCTGTGAAGTCCATGGCCACCATTTTTATGTTCTTCCAGACCCAGTCCACGGGAAGCTGCTCTGCCCAAGCATCCTGGTTGTGACTGACAGCTCACACCCTGTTGTTTAGCCTCCTTTCAGGCTCAGGTTACATCCTGTTTTCCAGCAAGC
>PVJO010018480.1:0-36613 GCA_004026905.1 Hystrix cristata | reverse complement strand
TTTTTTTCCTACCCCTATGTCTTCGAGGGTTCTTCCTATTCTATTCTCTAGTAAATTTAATGTTTCTGTTTTAATGTTTAGATCTTTGATCCACTTTGATTTGAGTTTAGTACATGGTGAGAGACATATATCTAGTTTTAATTTTCGACATGTGGTTAGCCAATTTTTCCAGCACCATTTGTTAAATAGGCTGTCCTTCCCTCCTGTTACACTAGCTCCTCAGAATTTCACTTCCAGATTCAATTATTAGCAACCCATTGGTAAGTCAAAAGGGAATAAAATATGAAAACACACATGCAAATGCTTAAGAAAAAGCCAATCAGAATGACTGTTATAATGGATTAACTAACTAGTCAAGTTCTGTTTAAAATCACAACTTTTGTTCCATTTTAAGTTGTAGAAAGTAGTTTTTTAAAGTGCATCTTCATGTGACTAGACATGTGTCAGCTGCGGCTGTACCTCTTCCCAGTGTAGGCCTTTGTCCTCCATGGGGAGGAGGCTGTGGGCTCCGCAGAGGGCTTGTTTGGAGATCGCTCCAAGGTAAAGGGTCACACAGCCCCTGAAGGCCCCGATGAACGTGTAGGAGACATTCCCTAGGAAAAACACCCTTATCAACAAAACCTTGTTTATAGTTTTAGAATGTCATGTGTTCCCCAAAGCCACAGACTCAGATTAAAAACAAAAACCCAGCTCTAAAAATCTTACCAGTCCTGTCACGGGAAGATAAGAAAGCCCAACTCACAATGACACTGTATTTGAGGGCACACACATTAGACAACCTTCCCTAATCAATCATCGGGTAGGAACAGGTGACAAGCAGACACTTGCACTCACGTGACCTCACTGCTGCCAGCACACGCCAAGGACAGAACAAGCAGTAGGTGTGGTTCACTAGCCTGGCTGCTGAGCTGCCGTTCGACTGGAGGACAGAGCATGAAGACATGGAGGCAGGGACAGGACGGAGCTGGCTGATCTGTTAAGAGGATTGGGTTACGGCTGCTCTCCTCACCCCTTCTGCTGCGTGAGCGCACTCTTTCTCAGTTAGAAACCATCTCTCTGCCCAGGCAGTAGCTGTGTGCCAGCACCCAGAGGCGCTAGCCTTTCCCTGCACACACTAAGTTCCTTCACGCTTGCCCGTGCTCTGCCCTCTGTCGGGGATACCCTGCTCCTCCAGTTAAGGACCTACTTGATCCACAGAACCTGGCTCGGGTTCGGCTCCTCTGAACCTCCACCCCTAATTCCGGCGGTGGGTTTTGCTGCTCCCTCCTGCGCAGATCAGGCTCCATACCCACCCTTGTCCTACTGTGCTTACCACACGGTCCTGTGCACCCACTTCTCCACCGAGATGATGAGGACTAGCTCCATACATGGTTTCCGGCACATACTCGCTTTATAAACCTTTGTAAGGTGCTCATGACTGTGATACATGGTCGGCCGACTAAAAGAAAAAGACCAGTATGATAGATGACACAGACACACTGGGGAGGCACCTCAGAAAAAATTCTTAAATAAAACTTCTTCCTGAAAATAAAGACTGGTCACAATAATTCAGGAGCAGCCTGAAGTAGGAGGAGCAACCTGGTGTGGCGAGATCAACTTGATGCAACAGGAGCCTGATGTGACAGGAGCAGGGCTGTGGATGTTCCTGCAGACCAGGATGCGCTCCGCCTGGAGGCTGAACACCAAAAGCAGCTGCATGGAAAATGCCCTGGTGGTGTCCTGACGCAGAGAGGCCTTGCCTACGCTGTGACAAGGGTGAGGACTCTAAAAGTTCAGGGTGCCTGTGTAGGATTTCATCCTCCAAGTGCACCCATATACCTAATGTCTGTTAGGCCTTTGTGCTTGTGGTTTCTTTAACTAAACCTCGTGCCCGTACCTGTGAATTGAGAGGGTCTTGGAGGAAGAAGTGTGACAGGAGGGCAGTTTGTGCAGTAAACCAGACAGACCTGAACAGAGGGGAAGGGGTGGCCGGGATGCAAATCACCGTTGAGCTGCACCGGAAGTAGGTGGTGTCATGGTGGCTGAGCAGGGATGAGACACAAGTGGAACACTGATGTGTCTACAGAGAGGACTTCAGAGGGACAATCAAGCAACAGCACCACCTCTACCCCTGAGCGACTATGAGGTATGATACAAAAGTATGGTGTGTGTTTAAATAAGAAAAATAATTTATTACAATAAAAGACACATTGCCATCAGTCCTCCCCAAAATAGTCCCCCTAACTTCAGACACACTTACCCCATCGTTTTTGCCACTTTCTTGAGCAGTTCTGGAAGCCCTTCCGTTAGTGTCTTTAGTTATGCTGTCCTGGCTACCTTGATGTCTAGAATCCATTCAAAACATTTATCTTTCATGGTCATTTTGACTTTCGGGAAACTCTAGAAGTTGCACGGGTGCCAGATCCAGTGAATATGGTGAAGAGGGCACATCGCAATATTTTTATAAATCTACCTTTCTGTTGGATAGCACTTGGCAAGAGCATTCCCTGTACTTTTTTCAACCTACCTCTAAAAGACACAAAAGATAATGTCCAGAACTGCTTCAGAAAGTGGCGGATACATATTTCAAAGTGAGTATTCTGTGGGCAGTTAACAGCAATGCGTCTTTGACTGTAATTTTTAAATATTTAAATGTTCATCACATACACTGATCATGTTGTGTAACTCTCCCGACTTTTAACCATTGAGAAACTGATTAAAAACTGTCTCAAAACACTCCAAAGCAGAACTTCACCCATCATTCCGCCATTCTCTTAATTGGATGAGGAGGCACTTTTCTTTTGCTTTTTACAACCAGTTTTGGAAGCAGGGTACAGGTGACAGAGAGAATGGGCATGCTTCCAGTTCCTCCTTGGACCGGCCCACAGGGATACCTTCTTCCCATTGAGTGTGCTTCAATGTCTCTCCCAACTGGGGGAGACATCACAGGCATCTTGTCTGTTCTCACTCTTCCTCTTTCTTACCTGGCCCCTCGCCCCGTGCTTGCTTCTGAGAGAGAAGCCGGAGTACACTGCCTGCAGAGTAGCCTGCATGCTGGGGATGCTTGTGGCCACTGTTCACTCAGAAGCAGCCAACACAACTAATATGATCTAGCATTCTTGATTGCCAGCAGCAGATGCTAGAAAACCTAGGCAGTATTCCTTAACAAAGGGCTTAGGGTTTTTACACACGCAGTGTTCATATAAGAAATGCCGTGTAGCTGGGTGTGGTGGTGGATGACCGTAATCCCAGCACTCTGGGAGACTGAGGCAAGAGGATGGTAGGTTCAAGGCAGCCTGGGCAACTTATCAAGACTCTGTTCCAAAATACAAAGATTAAGCAGTGCTGGGGATGTAATTCCCTGGGTTCAGTCTCCAGTACTGGAAAAAAAGAAAGAAAGAAAAAAGAAATGCTATGTTTACATCAGAAATCTGTACAGGCCCTGTAAGAACATGGAGTGTGAATCAGACGGACCTGGGCTCAAATGGTGTTGCTGCTGTGCTTGACTACTTGATGATCATGGCTACTCAGCCCCAGTGGTATCATCTAAAAAAATTGGCTTGATTATTCATCCTGTGAGAGTTATGGGGTGTTGTGCATGCCCTGCACCCAGGAAATGCTCATTAGGTATGAATTCTCTTACCTTATTGGGAGCTGGGAGACCGAGTTTCAGTACAGGCCAATATCTTCATTGCCTCTATTTTTTAAACTCTAAATGGAGGACCTTTCTTAAAACTTAAAAATCTTATTGTATACACTCAGAAAGTACACATATCATAACTGTGCACCTTAATGAATTTTCAGAAACTGAGTACACTCTGCACTCCATCTGTTCTCATAAATTTTTTTAAACAGTCATTCCCGTTTACCTCTGTTTATGTCTATGTCTGTGGCTGCTTTTGCCTACAGTGACAGAACTGAATGGTCGAGGTGGAGACCATATGGTCTGCCAGGCTGAAAATACTATCTGGCTCTTTACAGAAGAAGTCTTCTGACTCTGTCTGTGTGGTATTCCATTGTGTGACTACAGTGACATTTATTTATTCACTCTCCTCTTGGTGAGCAGTTAGGGAGATTCTACTTTAGGGCTGTTATGCATAATCTGCTGTGAATGTCTCAAGTGTGTCTTTGGTGAAACCTGGATGTCATTTGAGGCTATTCCTGCCAGGACACAGGGAAGATGCAAGCTTAAGCTTCTTGAAAACGGCTAATTTTCCAAAGTGGTTGTGCTATTACCCCTCCCCCGAGCAGGTGTCTGACAGCTCCACCTGCTCCCATATCCCTCTGCCACTTGGCATTGTCTCAGTTTTGATGCCCTGTCCTCATTTTGATGTTTTATTTCTCTCTATAAGTTATTTCTGTTTGTGCACCTGTGCTTGGACCCCACCAGTGACAGAACACTTCCAGGGGCAACCGTTTCATCTTTGTATCCTTCTGATCTCCTCTTAGAAAGCTCTCTTTTCTATAGTAGCCCTTGGAGATTTAAAAATCAATGCTCATATTCCCTCTGAATGCCATCGTCTCCAGGAAAAGAAACAAATATTTCCAGTCTCTCTCTCTCTCCCTTCCTCTCTCTCCGTGTGTGTGTGTGTGTGTGTGTGTGTGTGTGTGTGTGTTACTGGGGACTGAACACAGAGCTTTTATACTGAGCTACATTCCCAATCCTTTTCAAAATATTTTAAAATTTTGAGACAGGGTCTTTCTAAGTCACTAAGTTGCACAAGCTGGGCTTGAACTTGTTATCCTCCTGCCTCACTCAGTCTTCCAGAGTGCTGGGATCAAAGGCATGTGCCACTATGTCTGGCTTATTTCTAGTTTACTTAACGTTGCTCAGAAGGCATGGATTTGCATGCCTTTGTCACCTGGTGGCCTGATGAACATGTGTAGTCTCTTGGGGCTTCAGGTCCCCCGTCTGTAAATTAAGTGGGTTCAATTAAAAAGCTTTAGAATCATTTTAACTCCAACCTTCTGTGCTAAATGTTATCATGGGGAGTCTGGAAGAGATTCTAACGTACATCTCTAAGCAGAAGATTTCCTCCTTCCTAACACGTACGTATTAACCTCTCCTAAATAGCTGCTGTCAGCAGAGGATGGAGGCACTCATTCATTTTCTACTCCATCTGTCACATGGTTCCTGAGTATGGAAGATGTCAGAGGAGCAGTGCAGCACAGAGAACTTGGGATGATTAGACTTACAGAAGTCTCTCCTGCAACAAGCATATTTTAGTGGGGGAAGGGTGTGGGCCAGAGTGGATCGAGCATGTGGGGGACCCTATAGCATACATGGGAAGTTGTAACTGTGCCAAATGCATCTTAAAAAGGCATGAGTTGTGGGAGATGTAGAGCCCAGTGATCCTCACTGGAGGCTACAGGGTAACTGGCTAACTGGGGAAAGGGAGGAGTGGACTTGGCCTTCGCCCTCTTGCTCAGGGACTTTGGCCCAGGGCTTTCCTCCCTTTGGAGCTGGGGACCGTGCAGGTTTCACCCTCAAGAGTCTCAGGGCAGACTTCATTCAGCAAATAATGCCCAGGCCAGACTTCTCTTTCTGCTTCTCCTGACACAAGTGTGAGTGGTGTGTAAAGATCAGAGGACAGGTCACCAAACCCAGGTGGCAGGCCCTTCTGATAGTTTAACTTTGGCACAGACAGGGCTAATGTAACTGACCCAAACATTGTCAAAAGGCAAAAGCAGGGTGGAGAAAAAGAAAATACTAATTAGGTTTGCGGGATGTTAATTCCATAGAGTCTAATAAGAATATGGCTTTGACTATTTTATAAGCAAATGCAGCGCTCATGTAAAAATTCATTTAGGCCTCGCCACAAGCCCATGCAGTGGATATTGTCATCCTTGTTTTATAACTGGGAAAACAGAGGTGCAGAAAGTTTGAGAACTTGCCCAGGGCACCACTTGTAAGAGCAGAGTGAGGATTTACCTTCAGGCACCTCACTCAGCCTGCAAAGTCCTTGCTTGTAATGGTGACTGGAAGAGCGAGGTAATAGCAGGGGGCTTTGCCTTTGAAGGACTTTCCCTTGCAGGACAGAATTAAGGCCTGGCAGCTGGGCAACTGTGTTAGAATAGTGAGCTGGAGCTCATCTAGCCCTTCCCCGACTTTAGCGAGGGCCTGGGAACATGTATCTCAAGCCCACAGAGCTTATTAATTGCCAATAACAGGGATCTAAACATCATTCCACAAGGGCAGGGAGGTTTCCTGAAAGCGGGATGCCGTCATCAGGAGGAGAAGGGGATACCAGGCAGGCCAGGAGGGTCAGACCTTCATCCCAGAGTGAGTAATGCACTCCGGGTCATGCAGCCCTCATATGAAAGAAAGTCAGTGTGAACTTGAGCCTGTATTACAACAAAACCTGCATTTGGTCATTTGTTGGATGTCTCCTCTTCATACCAAACCTTGAACAAGACAATGTTCCCTCTTACCTATTCAGCCAAGCAGAGCCAGCCAGCTCTACGAAATGAAAAGGATGATGAGTGGGGCAGATTGCTTTAAGGGTCCTTATTCACTTTTATTGTGCTGAAAAACAATACCAAACACCCACAAATTATAGGAGGTGAGGTTCATTTTGATTCACGTTTCAGTCCATGGTTGGCCGACTCCAAGGCAGAACAGCAGGGCAGAAGGGCCTAGTGGAGGAAAGCTGCTGACTTACCCCATGGCAGCCAGGAAACAGCAAAAAGGGAAATGTCGGGAAGGGAGATATACCCTTCCAGGACATGTCCCTAGTGACCTGTCTCCTCTGACCAGACCCTACTTCACAACAGCAAGCCACTTATACAGCCCCCACAATCCATTTACCTTCCAATCACATGAGGCTGTAGGGCCATATTAGATCTAAACCTTAACAGTTCCCAGCTCTTCGCCCTTCCCTGCAGCCCATCCTTTGCCATGTGACTTCTCCACTGAAAAAAGCAGAGTAAATTTCCTGCCTCTTTATTTTGAGTTTCGCCATGTGACTTGCTTTGGCCAAGAGGAAAGATTCAAAAAAGCAGCAGGAGTTTCTATTTGCTTCTGCTGTCACCAAGAGGAGATGTTAAGGCTAACTTGCTGTCCCACTAGGAAGTTAGAAGCCACATGAAGCAGAATTGTCCCACCTGAAGTGCCCCAGCCAAACCTAGTCTACAGTAGAGTCCCCACTCAACCTGTTCCGTGTGAGTAAACTTGGCCGATCCCGACCCAGACCAGCTGACTTTCATCTGCACCCCAGGGAGCTGCAGTAATGAATGGCTCTTGTTCATGCTACCGACTGTTGGGCAAAATGCACACAGCAAAGGCTAACTTTGGACCTTTTATTCAGATTGCTATCAACACAACATAGATGTGTTGCTATCAACATAATGCAACCATCTTGATTGTTGCATTTGGTTAAAAACAAGTTGTCCATTTGTGAGCTGACCCACACAAATCCTTCACCAAAACTGTTAAATGCACATGGTATGTTCGTGCAAACAAGTTCTGAAATATGACAAAGTTTTCTCTGTCTTTCTGTAATTTTTCCCATGCCCTACATTTTGGTTAAGCCTATGTCCTGGATTTTTATCATGGAAAGATTGTATGAAATCAGCTCATCTCCTGTGTTTAGATTGGACATGTCTGCAAATTTTAATCAGGGATGAAGCTATTTACTAGAATAGATGTGTTTTCTTATAGTACAGTTCTTCTAAGAAGAATACTTAAGGATTGTTTCAAAATTTTGAATATGATAACAACTGTATAATGTATTGCCACAATTTCTTTTTTTCCCCACTTTCAAAACTGAAAATAAAGTTACAAATTGTATTTGTTACCATTTTTTAAAAATCCAGAACAAATAACTATAAAAATAGAATTAATTTTAAAAATCACAAATTCAATAAAAGAGAAGAGAGGTATGTGATATTCTGTATAAATTCCTTTAAAATATTTCATCCCGGGCACTCTGATGTGTGTGTGTGTGTTGGAGTTGATTTTAATATAGACCCTAAAATTATAATATTTGAAAGCCTTGCTTGGAAATGCAAACTTCAGGTTGCTGTTATAAGCCATGAAAACTTTTATTAGGTCACTGGCTAATTTTTCCCTAGTAGAAGGAGTGGCTCAATGTATCTGCATGGGCATGCATCTCCTGCAGGCTCACCTGCCCTGGCATGATGGGAGTGGGGCCCAGGGAGCCCAGCATCCTCACACCTTCCAAGTGACTCTCTGGACTTATGGCAGGGGATTTTGCTGCCAGTCTAACCAGAAGAGTTAAGCCTGCTGCTAGCTTCCTAGTGAGTCTGCTTTGCATTCCTTTCGTGATTTATTAGATGTCTCAGGGGCACAAAGCAGGGCCACACAGACTCAGGAAGAGTTTGCCTGCCTGCTTCTCTGCCCCCTGGCTTGGACATGTTCTGCCCAACTCCATTCGAGGCTTGCTGTCCCTGTCTGTGCCACCTGGCAGCGACTGCGGGGAGAGGCTTCCACATCCTCCTCTTCTTATCTTCACTGTAGAAGGCTGCCCATGACTGATCAGTCAGCTGTGGAGGGTCAAGCCAGCTTTGGCTTGGCCTTAGGAAAAAATTTTATAATTAAACAAACTTTAATTCTGAAATCTTGAAAATGTCTTAGTCGAATTGCAGCACAAATAGTCTATATAGATGAGGTACATTTGAGGTGTTTTCTGCTCAGGACACATTATCATACATGGTTCAAAGTATCTGCTCAGCACCAGAACCCAAGAGCATCCTAAAGCACCCCATTTGCCTGGCCTATAGTGCCAAAATAACAAAACTAGTTTTGATAATGAACTTACTATGAAGTAGATCTGGGTTGGCAAACTATAGAGCCCAGGGTCAAATCCTACTTGCTACTTGTTTTAGTTACTTTTCCTCATTGCTGAGACAAGATACCCGACACCCATAGTTAAAGGGGGAAAGGTTTATTTGGCTTACAGTTCAGAGAGGTTTCAGTCCACAATCAGCTGGATCTGAGGCAGGACGGCATGGCAGACAGGCAGAAGGCAGCAAGGTAAGAAAGAGGGTAAGCAAGAGATAGGCAAGCCTCTTTCTGTCCCTTATATCTTATCCAGGCTGCCAGGATTAGGGTCATGCCAAACCAATCAGTGGATTGATTTAGTCATCAAGCACCCTTAATCCCAGCATCACATACTCTATTAGATTCAGCCACCTCTGAAAAAGCCCCGTCTATAACCTCATGAGGCTTTGGGGGTCATCTAGATACAAGCCATAACACTACCTATTTTTGTAAATAAAGTGTTGTTGGAACACAGCCGCATCCATTCATTCACACATTATCTCTGGCTGCTTCCACAGGGACGAGTAGAACACTTTCAGCAGACACCCTGTGGCCTGCAACAGTGAAGATGTCTACTGTCTGGCTCATTAGAGAAAAAGCACTGCTGATCCCTAACGTTGATGGAAAGCTTTTGTTTCTAGTTTTGTTGGTTCTAAAAACAAAAACAAAAACAACAACAAAAAAACAAAAAACCCAACAGCAAACAAGACTATGCATTTTGGAGTTATGAAATTGGCTTGACTTGTATTTTACAACTTGTAAAATAAGCAGTACTTAAAATTTTTTTTTTATTTGTAGTATTTTTAATTTTGGTTTTGGGGTTGCGGATTTAGCTCAAGTGGTAGAACGCTTGCCTAGCAAGCACAAGGCCCTGAGTTCGAGCCCCAGCACCCCCCAAAAAAAACTGGTTTTATACTTCAGAGTCTGTGGTGGTCCCAAATGAGGATATTTCTATCAGAGAGTTCTGGGTGGTCAGAGGGGGAGAAAGGGCAGAGGGAGGAGGTGGAACAAAGTAGTAACAGGGCTGTTTCCTCTGCCTCAGAAAGACCCTGCTTCTCTCCTCACTGGCCTGACATTGAAGTTAGATGAAGGCAGGACATAGGGACACAGACCAAGGTGACAGTCATACACGGCTTAATTAGCATCTCAAAAAGGGCTTCTGGCTCGCCCCTACTGTTTTAACTGCTGTCTAGTCTTTTGATTCATTCAGAATTTATGGAATGTCCACTCTGTGTCAAACACTTGAACTTGTGCCCCAAGGGAGTTTTCAGTTTCAGTTTTCATTAAGTAAGCCGACTACAGTACGTGGGACAGGCGGCAGAGTGCCCAGCAAATATGCACGACACTGGCCTTAGCCCACCTGGTTTGGCTGAGTAGGTGACCTTCAAACAGAGACCTGGTGGGGAGGAAATATTAGCCGGGCCATGGGGAGCAGGGGAAGGAATAAAAGCGTGACTGTGTTCTCCAGCAAAGCCTGCAGAGCAGAGACTGGAACGAGGCTTGAGGAGGTGACCAGCATGGGCAGAGGAAAGCCAGGATGCTGAGACCTTGTGGGCACCGGTCAGCAAAGGGAGGCTCTTGCTGGGGAGCGCAGCATGAATTCCCTCTGGGCCCGGTGCCTCTGTCTCTGCCTCAGCACGGACAATATCCCTTTGAGGACTTCAGGCCTGTTCTGAGTGACCTGACTGGCAGGCACCATGGCTAGAACAATAACCCCTCAGGGGACTAAGGAGATTCCTTGGACAAGGGGTGACCAGGGCTAAAACAGGAAAGTCCCAGACCATATGGTAGTGGTGGGTTTCCCTGCCGTTCAACCCATACAAACTGGTAACGTTTAGTAAACAACAGGTGCTCAGAGTGCCTGCACCGTGTCCCCACTGGCACAGGACCCAGTGGGCCTCCTCCCTTGGATCTCAGAATTAAAGGCACAGCAGGGGAATTCATTCCAATGAGCCAGTGGCCAAGTGTTACCTGTTGACGAATGGCCCCTCAGTTCAGCCTCATTTCATTGTCCTTCTTCCTGCTTCTTTGACTGGGTTTGGAGCTTGCTTGAGAGTGTGTGTTCTCAAGATGCGTACCCAAGAATCTTCAGGACAGCTGACACTAATCTCTAGGGACAGGAAGGGGTGTGGTAGCCAAAGATGCTGGACACACAAATGTTTCTTCACTGGACCTTCCTCTGAGTTCTTCTGAAGATGGCAACCTAAACGTATTCACTGAAGCCTGCAGATTTTTGCACCCAGCTAGATGCAGCAAAGGTCACCCTGACTCCTACAAATGGTGATGAACAAAGCCAGATGGTAAATGTGTAAAGGCAGCCCTCAGGTTTTTGTCTACTTGGATAGCTTGATGCAGCATGATGAACAAGAAAACTGCTCATGTTTTAGGTGAGACTCTGTTTTTAAACAACTGGTGATGACCGAGATTTGCATGGCCACTTTGTGAGGCTGCCCATTTTCTCTCAGCTAGGACAGCATTTCTGTCCCAGCCAGGTACTGTAGGAACTTCATAACTGTGCTTACGATGAGGGTTTTGGCTGGTTATTTGTATAACAGGTTGAAATCCACAATGGGGTGATCCTTGTGCATTAGGTGAGGAAGATGCCCAATCCCAGAGGTCCAGCCCCATGGTCTCGTCCCTCCCTCCCAGAACAGCAAAGGGGCAGACGAGGGCTGTCTTCAGGTTGGGCTCAGCCAAGGGGAGACTGGCAGGAGACAAGGAAGTTGGGAAGAGAGCAAGGCCCAGGCATGCATCCCTCAGGCTCCTTTCCTGGCAGGTCACAAAGGGTCAGGAGTGTGTCTTTCTGACGGTGGCTTTCTCTGTGCAGGCGCTGTCCTGTTCTGGGTCCTGGATGGAACTCCCACCACTACTCTTGCTGGCCTGGGGTGGAAGGAGGGCTCTGAGTAATGCACTGTTTCCTTCTGACTTCCTCAAGCCCTTTGATAAAAATCCCTTTATTAACAAATAAGCATGACCAGAACAAAGACAAAGAGTACCTCTTCTTAGGTGGCCCAGTCTGAGGTGCCATCTACTTCCTCGTGGGGCCTGACCGCTAAGGAGATGAGCTGTCTTGCAGCATGACACGAGGCAGGTCCAAGGTGCTCTGTGGGGAATGGAGAGCACAGTGCTGCCTGCCGAGGGCTGGCCTGTTACCTCACTCAGAATCTCCCGTAGCCTAGAATCTAACGAGTAGTAATTCACATCTGTTTCTCAAGGTTTGAATATGAGTTTGCATAAATAAATACCATGGCTGGGTAGCTTAACTAGATATCTACTGCCTCCCAGTGCTGAAGGACAGAAGTATAAGATCAAGGTATTGGCCACGCTGGTTTTATTCTGAGTCTTCTCTTTTTGACTTGTAGATGGTGCCTTCTGTGTCCTCAGATGGCCCCTTCAACACATGTCTGTGTCCTAAACTCCTCTTCTTAGAAAGTCAGCCTGGCATGGTGGAGCACAACTGTAATCCCAGCACCTGGGAGGCTGAGGCAGGAGGAGTTCTGTGAGTTTGAGGCCAACTTAGGGTACAAAGTGAATTCAAGGACAGCCTGAACTACATATTGAAACCCTGTCTCAAAACCAAAACAAACAAAGAAACCAAAGAAAGAATGAATCACTTTGATTAGGGTCTGCACATAGGACCTCATTTTACCACTTTACAGCCCTGTCTCCCAATTAAGTTCTGTTCTGAGGGGTAAGGAGTTAGGGCTTCAGCACATGCATTTGGGGGACATAGGCTGTAAGGCTCTCGTGGTCAGGGATGGTGTCCTCTGGGGCCGTTTGCCCAGGCACCTGGCTCCTGTGGTCATTCAGTGCCCGTCTTGACATTGTCTTAAACCAGCACCCTCCCTGCCCCTTCCTTGTCTGTGCAGTACGAGGCAGGCTCTCTGTACACGCTGAGGTCGTCTTAGGTACACTAAGGAGCATGTGCCTAAAGTGTTTGTCGTTTGGCCTAGTTGTGCTGTGTCTCATTATGCAGGCAGCTGCCTTATCAGTGTAAGCTGCTGGTCATGAGGGGACTGGCCAAGGGACAGAGCTTATATGGAAGTCATCACTGCTCTTGGCTATGGGCTGGAGGTGACAACTCACAACAGCCACTTGAATGCTGCTGGTCATGGAGTGTCTGGTTTGGATGTAACAGGGCGATCTCTGTTCCTGTACTCTTGCCCCCTCATGTGCCCAATGTACCATCTCTGCCTCTGTGCCTTGCCTACTGGACTCCCTAGATCCCCTGAGCTTCACGCAGCTGTGCTCCCTGACTCTGGCCCGCGGGCACCCGCCTCGCTCATCTCACCTATGCACGGTGGACTGTGTCCCACCCATCTTCTTAGGCATCATTTCCTCTTTTGGGCTACGGAATGCAGGAGGACAGATGCTGTGGCTACTTGTGCATTGCTGGCACTTGGGAGGCACTGCACAGATGCTTAGGAAGTGAATGAGCAAGCCAACCCCTTTTCAGAGTGGATTCCTTCCATATGTCGTTCTGCTAACATGCTGATGGTTGTTTCATTTTCTTACATTAAAATACCAACTTCTTCAATCAAGTGGGCTCAGGTCATCTGGGGAGAGAGCAAGAGAAACGAGTTGGTCTTTGCTGCTCGCCCACAGGAGCCTCCTATTCTACAGGAAAGACAGGTGCGGTGCAGTGTGTAAGAATGAAGCAAAGGGCCAAAGGAGTCACTGAACTACCTGGGAGATAAGGGCTTCAAGAGCATGGAGCATTTGGTTTGGGTTCTGAAGGTTGCAAAGGAGTCTAGCACTTGGAAAAATGTTCTAGGTATTGTTACATGCAAAGGCTCAGAGAGGTATCAAGGCTCGGCATTTCTGAGAAATGGTGAGATGTCAGGTGAAGGGCAGCTTCTCTGGTTTGAGATGAAGCACATATGTATATGATAAACAACCAAGTGGAACAGAATATTCATTTCCTCTATCTTCTGTCTGCCTTTTCCACTAACCTGTGAGCCCGTTGGCTGGTATGTATGATGTATGAAAATTCTATGAAGGCAGGAGGTGTCTTCCTTCCTCTCCCTCCAGCCTCAGTGATGGAGGCTGGGCAGAAGGCTGGTGGCAACGCCATGGCATCTGAACCTGAGTTCACTGTTGGAGGAGAAGCAGTCGATCACTTCTTATAGGCCTGAGATACTCACTGTGTGCTAACTTGTGCTCAAGAGAACCTTTGGGCACATGGCGGGGCCAGGGGCTGAACAGAGGCCAGCAGGTGAGTGGAATGTGGCGTCTCACGGCAAAGCCATGAGCAGGCTGCTGTGTCGGGCATCACCTCTTCACATTAGGCCTCTGTACTGCTGCTCTGCCTCATCATTTCCCCAGCAAATATGCTCAGGCCTGCTCCTCTCCTTTCTGCCTTTCCATCCCTTCCACTGGCACAAGGCTAGAAAATGCCATCTCTCCACTTAGCTGCACTGCATGCATCCCTAGACAAGCTGGTGACAGAGGGGGCAGCAGAAAGGCCTGGCTTGTATCCAGTCCAAGTTTACTACTGTCTGTGTCACTTTGTGAAAGTCACTTAACCCCGCTTGTACTCTATTCCCTCTGTTTAGGAGGAGGCTTCTCATTCGTGCCTTCCCTAGCATGCAGGACAGTGTGAAGGTGCATGAAATGAAGCGACTGAGAAAGTTCAGGTGCCTGGGCCCACACGGTCACCACTGGCTATCTTATTCCATTTCATTTCAGCCACTTCAGCAGCAGCTACCTGGTGATGACATTTTCAGGGCCCCAAATGGTGACTGTGGTCTGAGAGCTGTGCAGGTAAATGAAGCACAACTGAGTGCTTGACTTTGAGATTCTTGTAGAAAATGCTTGCTTGCTGGCTGCCATGCCAGAGTCTCCTTCTCTGGCAGACTGACTTTCTGGGCATTGTTTGCTTCTGCTGCTTCCTTGAGAAGGGCCCTTGGCCTGCTCTCTCTGACCCAAATTCTAACCATTCTTAAGACCTCAGCCAAGTCTCTCATTTTTCCTTCTGTAAACTTTCTTGAAGGACAGCTTGGAGTCCACTCAAAGGTCCGTCCATTTTGTTCCCCTTTTGCTTCCAGAGAAGCAAACTGCACTCTCCCCTCAAAATGACACTGGGGTGGCCTGAAACTGAAATTCTAGCTTTCACAAGACAAACTTATTTATTGCTGCCCAACGAACCCACACCTATACCTAGCAACTTCAGTCAACAAGTTTATCAGCTCAGCTGGGTGTCCTTCTACACCACACAAAGTGGCTGGGGCCACCCCTGAGGCAGCAGCATAGGCAGGGGAACAGCGAGGCCGTGCACTCCCAGGATGTTGCCTGCCCCTGTGCAGCCTCCTCTCCTCTGGAGTTTGGCATGAGCACCCTTACAGCCAGGAGGCTGGCTTCCAGAGGCAGCATCCCAGGTGGATTAGCCCCAAGGTGTCTGCTTGTGCCATGCTAGCTTTTTTTGCGGGGGGTGCTGGGGATCAAACTTAGGGCCTTACTAGGCAAGTGCTCCACCACTGAGCTAAATTCCCAACTCCTCCCGTGCTGATCAAAACAAGTCATGGCCAATCCGGGAGTTCATGTCCAGAGAGGCTGCACCAGGATGTGGTCGCAGAGTTCACTGGGGCCCCCATGTGCAGACTGCTTCCAGGTGCCTTTCCCTTCTGATGGTCTTTACAACAGCTGAAACAGTGAATATTTGTCTGGCTCCATAACCCAGTTGATTTAGGCGAAGACATCATGAAGAAATTGTCCCTTCTACAATCTTCTGCTCTTTTCTGTCCGCAGATGAGACCCAGCACCAAGTGCCAGCCCTCTCCAAAGGCTTCTCATCCATTTCTGCAGCTGCAAGAGATGGTTATGTATTGCAAACTCCCTTGGGGGCTTTTTTTATGCCTCAGTTCTGGCACCAAGAAACTTCCAATCAATATTATAATCATATTTTGTCATTTTGCTTTTTATCTGAAATGAACCTCAGGAAGCATCTAGCATTTTTCCTCCTTCCCCATCACCATTTTACAGATAAGAATACTGAAATCCAGACTCACGTTGAAGTTATACAGCTGGTTGGTAACAGCCCAGATCACAGTCCTGTCTGGTGTGCTCTCCCGCACACTTGCCCTTGCCTGTCACCAGCACCTCTGGACCCCGAATACACTGAAACTACTTGTTACACCACCACAGCCAACAACACTCAAATGCACTCTCTGAATCGCTGTCACATCTCTCCACCCTCCAGCTCCCCGATGTGGGGTTCAGGATCCTCATGTCCAGGGGCAGAAAGCATAGTGCAGCCAGGTGACCTGTCCAAAGTCAGGCAGCTGCTGAGCAAGAGAACCAGGACCAGAACCCAGAGACCAGTCCTAGCTTTCCCTTGTCTTCCTCCCTGAAAAAGCAGTATATGCATTTAGTAAAACATTCAAATATTTCCAATGGATGGTCAGTGAAAATCAAGTCTTCCTCTGAGGCAGACCATCGGTCCAGATATTGTCCAAAAGCTATCTGCTCCAACGCGTTTCTGTCCCTATTTTCAGAGATTCTCTATGCATCTGTAATCATGTTCACGTAGTTGCTATAAAAAACGTTTCCAAATCGTAGCATGTTCCACATGCTGTTCTGTAGCCTGCTGTCTTCCCTCTGTGACGTAGCTTGCAGCACACCCCACATCTCTACTGGTGTTGACTCTACTTCTCCAACAGCTGCCTTGGAATTCCACGTAGGGGGAACCGGCCATCTCCCAGTCTAACAGTCATGGACACTGGACACCCATACTTTGGTCCTGTTTTTTTCCCTCTATCCTGAGATTAAAATAGTGCTAGTTATAAATAGCTACAATGTACATGTTTAATTATGCATTTCTCTTTTTCTCACTTACTGGGTTCACCCTCCCAAGTTGGTTCCTCCCTCTACCTACCCATTTCCCCTTCCTTGAGCCATTGTTTATTGGGTTCCAGCTATGGGGCGCCTACTCTGTAGGCTCTAGGAGGTCCTGTTTTTCCTCCTGGTTGCTGGGCTCTACCACCACCCTCTCCCTTTTTTTTTTTTTTAATGGCCTAGCTACTCTTAAAAACTTTTTTGTTATAGTTATTAATCTGGTCACTTTCCCCTTATTTAAACACAACTGATGAGTCAAAAATTAAAACCTTACAAATATTCTTAAACAGGTACACATATCATCCTGTTTTAATACAACTGAGGGTAATGAAACTTTCTTCAAATGCTTCAAACACCTTTATATGGTAAGTTTTTACTTCACCTATTACTTATGCCTATTTGTAAGCAGCATTACTGTTGATTTGACCAATTTTTTTATCTTTGTATAATTTATTTTTCTGGATTTTCTTATTTTCCAGGATTGCTTATTGGACCCACAAAGAAAAACATTACCTCCTTCTCAGAGGCATTAAAATCACAGCATCTGGACCACTGACTGATGGCTTCTTAGCTGGAACACAGACTTCTCCATGGTGACTGAAATGGCAGCAGGTGTTTGCTGCTCGTGATCTCCTCTGACCGAGCTCAACTGCTCTGTCAACTGGACTAGGGAGCAAGTCCTTGCAATGTTCACACCCATGAACATTAAGTCTGAGCACATGACATTGTGCCTCAGTTTATGATGAACTTTATTACACATGAGCCATGTAGTTTAACTGGTCAGCTTTCAAGATAACATCTTACAAAATTCTGATGATTTTGTTTTCATGTAAATGCATTCATCACATAGCTATTTATATAACTATATGATTACTGACACAAATACATTCAATTTTACAAGTTAACTACATTTCTTCTATAACTAAGTGTCATATCATGTCCATAAATTGACTGACAAGTTCATTCGTGTGCTAGTTTTGCAAAGCTGACTTCAGCAGGTCAGCTGGGAAGCTGACCTTTTCTAGGAACCATCATAAAGCAGGATGCCATTAATTACATAATTTCAAGTGACTTACATTTAATTCCACTAATGCTTCTTTATTAATTGAAGCATTTTTAAATAGTACTGCAAATGGAAAGAAGAAAAGAGCTGACTGAAAATGTCCAAATCAAACAGCAAGTCGATGGATGAGCCTGTGTGGACTTCTCTCTCCACTTACAAGTCTGGGCTCCCACAGCACGACACCTCTTAGTCATCTCCACCTGGTGGTGGCCAGGATGGTTTCCAGAAATAACAGTGCACAGGAACTCTGAAAGAGTGAACAGAAGGAAGGAGAGGCCACAGGAGTAAGGGAGAAACTCACAGCTACCCAAATAACTGACCCAGGACCATCACCTACAGTCTGTAATTTCTTCTTCTAATTTGGTTTCAAGATTCTCAAATAATTGGGTTTGGAGACAAATTATTAATTGCTTCATTTCCAACATTCATTTTGCTCAACATTCAGGAGCAATCCATCCATCTACTAATCAATAAATAACATGCTGCTGTAAGAAAGGCAACCTAGCACAAGACCAATATTGTTAGCAATCCAGAATAACTTTGATTTTCTGACAGAAACCAATGCATGGCAAAATCGTGATTATTGTAAATATTTAGAGTTCTAAAAAGAAAAACTCATCAACGCAGCTTTTTGAGCAGCTCATTTCCAAAGTGAAGAGTCTGCTGTGCAGCGCTCCCCACCCCCCATCTATCTTGTGATGTAGGATGTGGTGGGGGTACAGCAGTAACTTTATGATCATGCTGGAACTGGCTCTTTAACAGCCTTGATGGGTACTCTGGGGATGTTTTTGGAAAGTGATGTGGTAAAAGGGGAAGACACTGAAGATGGAGCGGTTAGTTTCACTCTTTGGTGTCTTGCTCAGTATAGTACTTTTCTCATCTGTCCAATTTAACTTTCCAGGTTTCGAGGATGAAATGAAGGGTAAGAGATACCTTTGAACATATGTTTAATAATCTGGTAACTCTGGGTTATCGTAATGACTCCTTATTTCCCAAGAACAGGATTAAGGAGCCTGAGAAATTCGATGAGTCCTCCTAAAGCTCACTGATCAGGGAATTTCACTACTAAAAAATGAGTGACAATGGAAACAAAATGTCCACTCACTATTACTAAGCAACAGGTAGTGTGAAAACAAAAGAAAGATCTGTAAGGACTCTGCTGTCCAACAGGGAAGAGGGCTGTGAAAATAGGTAAGTGTGCCTGAAGTTGGGGGAGAGAGCAAGGCAAGGACGACCTTGAGCTGCAGGACACAGGCCTGAGCCTCTGGACTCTCCGAAAGTTTCAAGTTGAGCAGCAACCAGAGGGATTGGGTGGTGGTTATTCCAGGAAAAGCCTTAGAACAGGCAGAGTAACATTTCAGGGAAACCATAAAAACAAATCTATGTTTCAACCTTCAACCACTTGAAGTCTGTCTTTATATTGTCATTTTTGCCACGTCTCTACGTTATGTATATTTTAAATTGACCACATTTTAAAACTGCAAATAAACAGTTTTTATAAGGATGACTTTCTATTTTTACCATAAATTAAAAAAAATCATCATTTGTTATAAATACAAGACTCTTCTTTGTCAGGCTCAGTTCTAGTTTCTGGGGCAAAAGAGGTGACCAAGACATACAGAGATAAGCGATTAGGACAAATTAATGCCAGACAGGAACAGATACTACGTGGAAAGTGATGTAGAAGGGTCACTTTAGATGGGGAGGGGTCCTTGTAGATGTTATCTGAGCCGGGGACTGAAGTGAGTTAGAGGCCAAGCACCTTAGCATCAAAAACCAAAACAAACTCATTAAATTTCAGCCTCGAGTGGCTGCCTGCAAAAGCACGGCGCGCTCACATTCAACTGAGACTTTGGATAAGAGGAAAAGAAAGAGACCACAAGAGAAGGGGTCGGTTTGTCTGGTGGAACTGCAGGCTGCCCAATCCTTGATGCATCAACTCAAATCCAGCTGGGACCCGGAGCAGAAACCATACGCTCTGCGCGAAAGCAGTGCAACCTGTTCGTGCGGCGCGCGCTGCAACTACGCGCGCGACAAATCAGTAAACAGAGACCCAAAAAGGCCAACTCGCCGCCCCGCGTCAGCAAAACACGGCACTGGACACGAAGCCCGAAGCTGCTTCCTCGTCCAGCCCGGCGGCCCCAGTCTAGCGGTGCCCAGGCGGGCCGGCAGGTGCGCCGCAGCACCCGGAACACTCCAATCCCACTATCCGGCCTCCGCGCTCCGCAGCGGAGCGTCCTGGGCGTGGCTCAAAACGCGAACCACGCAACTTCGGGACCGGACGCAATGCAGGGCCGCCGGACGCAAGCATGCGCAGTGGTGGCCTCGGCGCTGGGGGAGGGCCCCCCGCGGCGGACGTCGATACGCAGGCGTCGGAGCCCCGTGGGGAGGAGGCGAAGACTCCATCCGCCATGTTGGATGCCGCAGATTCGCCATAACCTCGCCGGCTCTTTTCTTAAAAAAATAAAAATAAAAAGCGAAGCGTTAGGGGGCCGCCCTTCCTTCTCGGTCGGCACGGGAGGGGGTCCGGAAGAACCCGAGGCTTTTTTTTCCTCCGCGGTGTCGGCGTTGCCATGGAGACGCGGGCGGCAGGTGAGCGGGGCTGGGGGTTGGGGCGAGAACGGGGGGGGGGTGGGGCGCGGCGCGCGGGAAGCCGCTCTGAGAGTGAAGTCGGGGTGCCGCGCGCAGGCCGCGGGCGGCGGAGGGATCCATGGCCCGGGGCGGAGAGCGCATGTAGTGCTTGGCGACTGCACGCCCCTTCGCTGGCTACATCCCACCGCCAAAAAAAAAAAAAGAAATAAAAAAAGAAGAAAGAGAAAGAGGGAGCTGCTGGGAAAGCAAGCGAGAGGGGCGCAGTGCACGCGTGCGCCGGTTCGTTTCCAGGGCAACGGGCGGCGTCCAGGCGAGCTCCAGCGACAGCGACGGAGCGCTGGCGTCCCTGTGAGCGGGAGGTTCGAATCCCGCTGTTACCAGCTCTTCGGTTGGGTGGACTTCGGGTGGCTGTGCGTGGCGTCACGTTGCTACCCTAAGAAGTAGCTTCTGTCATTACAACACCTTAGTATCTGGCCAGGGTATTTTGAGGGGTCGGGTTGGTAAAGGAAAAGTTTCCATGTGTTTTATAGAAGGAACCACAAGTGGGAGGGATTGGCGCAGTTTCGGGAAACCCTGTGACAGGATTAGCCAAACTGTAATTTATCCTCTAGGCGTTGTTCCTCTCGCTTCAAAGTTACACTCGCCTGCCACCTCCTCCAGGCAGCCTTTTCGGCTTCCAGGCTGGAAACAGCTTCTCCAGTCGACCGACTAACAGCGAGAGACCTTCCTTTAACACCTGGTGCTGGTCTCTTACCTTGAGCTTGGCGCCCCGCTCAAGGTAACTGTAATTAACTCGTTTCCAAGCTTGGACCCTGAATTAACGCGTTTCGTTGCCCAGTTCTCCTGGCAGCTCTTAATTGTGGGTCACTTACTCACGAGTCACAGTTCAGAGAGGTCAAATTCAGAAGAGTTCAAAATGGAAGAGCTGAGACTTTAACCCTTTCATGCTTAGTGTTCCATTTTTGGAACTGTGCATAACAGTGGAACATATTAAACATTTTTCTCCCCAAATTCTTGTTTCTTGAATGCTTCTAGGTAACATATATACATTTCATGCAAAAATTAAAAAAAAATTTGCAATCTTTGGCATAAAATGGTTAAAAGGAAGGTTTTCCCGATTTGGAGTAAAACCCAAATACCTGGCTTGTCCCTCTGTCCCCTGGAGCAGTGCATGACCCATCGCGGGGCTCCAGTATGGCTCATTTAAGGAAAGAATGAAGGGGCTAACGGTCAGACACGTTTCCTTGTCGGAGCTCAGGTGTCACCAGGGCTCACCCTCCAGGACTGCCCCTCTCCGGCTTCTTCCTCAGAGCCTGGCCGTCCATCTGTTGAAGCATCGGGAGTCCCCATGCTGCAGAGTGGAGACAGGTGCCACTACTGAGCGCTGGGACACCTTTCCTGGCCCTTTATATTCACACCGCAGGTAGGCAGAGCCCCTCTATAGGCCAGGAGGGAGTAGAGAGCAGGGTGAGCCTTCCTCCTGCCCAGTCCACAGTGCCCCAGATGCTCCAGTGTGCAAGCTTGGGTAGCGGTGTGAACGAGGGCCCCAGAGCCAGAGTGCTGGGTCAGGAGGCCTGAACTATGCAGGACATGCTTTCTTGCAGTAGTGACTTCTCAGTGGGGCATGGTAGCACATGCCTGTAATCCTAGCTCTGAGGGGCTGAAGCAGGAAGGTTGCAAGTTTGAGCCCAGCCTGGGCAATTTAATGACTGTCTCAAAATGAAAAGTAAAAAGCCTGGGGATATAGCTCAGTGCAAAGGCTGTGAGTTCAATACCCGGTACAGGGGGAAAAAGGCTTCTCAGTTAAGTGCTTTCGTTCTTACATTCAGAATGACCCTGTCTGTCCTCTTCTGGAGTTTATTTTAGCAGTCGTTAAAAAGAACTCTGGATATATGCTTCGCTTTCTAGCCATAAAAAATGGGAAAAGATCGTTCTGAGAATGTGTTCCTGGCAAGTCATGGCCAGCTGTCCTGTTCTGATTGTTAAGTTGACTGGGAGAAGCGGTGCAGTAGATGGTAAGGTAAGATGGGTGAGACCTGGAAAGCTCAGGTCTTGGGTGGTAGACTGGCTGTGGTGGTCATCTCTGACTGCAGTTACCGCCTGGATTTGCTCGCTGCTTTTTCCCCAAACCTTATAATTTACATAATGACTTTTCCAAGATCGATATCCTTAAGTAGAATTAAGTTGCTTCCTAGGGCAAGGGTAGTCAGAATTAGATGTATTAAGAAAACTCTCCCTAATTGCATTTCCGTTTATAGTTTCATGTGTGTTGCCTCTGAAAACCTCTGTACCAGGATGGGCGGACTTAATTAAGTACCAAGATTTTGCCTGGAGTTAAGTTTTCTTCTTCTCAGCTGTTTACACTGGTAAGCTTTCACTGAATGAGATTTCCCCAGGGTAGGCAGCAGCCTGACTGTGGGAAACACAGCTCCAAATGCGGAGATCTGCTCCTCACTGGCCTGCTGATCCCAGGAACGGCAGGTGGCCCTGGAACCCCAGTCCTCCCTCTGCAGGTGGAGACCCGATTCTGCCCCTCCACTGTGGGTGCTGTTTCGTATGCAGAATGTGTTTGTCGCTTTCTTACCTGACCCGGGCTCTCCAGTGTGCAGCTCAGTGACCTGTCATCTGCTTGCTTCTTGTAGATGGAAAGGTGGGATCAAATTTGATTATTTTTAGGAGATGAAAAAGTAATTTGAGAGTGAAACAAAATAGACATTTTAAGCACCTAGTGTGGATTTGAAGTTCTCACTTTTTTAAAGGAACACACAATATATAGATCACTGAGTTTGCTTATAAAAAGATAATGCTTAGCATATTAATATAAAAACAGGGACTTTAAGGTGAGTAACAATTTCTTTTGTTTCTTTTAAAATTTAAGAAAATTGTAAGTTGACAAATTATAGCTGTGTATTTTTAGGGTGTGCAGAGTATTATGATTTATTAATGTGATACGGAGTAAACGAAGGTAGTTAACTTACACATCACTTTAAATATGTGTCTTTTTTATGGTAAGAACATTTGAAATTTACTTTTAGTGAGTTTGAAATGTATGTTATTCTTTACTGTATTCACTATAGTGTGCAATATATCTTAAAGCAAATAAAAACATTCCTGTGTTTAACTGAGGCTTTGTACCTTTGACCTTCATCTCCCAGTCCACTTCAGCCTCGGGTGGTCTTGGTTTACTCTCTGCGTCCCCAGGTTCCACTGCTTTAGGTGCCATGTGGGAATGAGGGGGTACGGTGGCAGGTGACTTTCTGCACTTGACTTATTTTACCTGGTACAGTGTTCTCGGGTTCCGTCTCTGTTGTTGCAAATGACTTGTTTTTTTCACTGAGACTGACTAGTATTCCATGGTATATGTGGACCATGTTTTCTTTCTCCATTCATTTCTTGATGGACACTTAGATTGACTAGTGCT
The DNA here is from genome assembly GCA_004026905.1 of Hystrix cristata. Lineage (NCBI taxonomy): Eukaryota > Metazoa > Chordata > Mammalia > Rodentia > Hystricidae > Hystrix > Hystrix cristata. The sequence continues at coordinate 12,943 of PVJO010018480.1, read as the reverse complement.
GCAGTGAACATGGGAGTGCAGATTTTTTGTTTTTTCAAAGTACTAATTTGAAGTCTTCTGTGTTCTTTAAAATCATACAACAAGTGGAGCAGCCAAGTGTTCGACTCTGTAATGTGGTGGCTATGTGTTCCAGTCTGGGGGAGGCAGGATGGGCAGGGTAGGGGTCTGGACTTTGAGAATGCTAGCCAGAGCTTCAGGCTCTCTGGAGAGGAAAGGTGTTACTCTTCTTCCTCTTGAGGACTTCAGGCAGTCCTGGCAGTGGAAAGCCAGTTCCTAAGGAGAGGGTGCCAGATGTTGTGATGGAAGTCAGCCCTGAGTTTTGAGGGCTTCAAGTGGAGCTGCACCGAGCCCCAGCCTAGGATTCTGGGAGCGCTTCCCCAGGGAGGAGGTGTAGCTAGGTCTCCCATGGGTGCAGAGGTGCCCTGGAGAGGAGGGCTGGTGGGACAGATGTGGCGAGGGTGGTGGGAGTCTGTGGTGCAGAGCCTGGGGAGTGGTGGGAAGACATTGAGGCTTCCTTATGAAAACTTCCAGGGCCAGGAGGATCACAGCTGGTCGAATCTATGGATGTGAAACCCATGGATACAAAAGGCTGACTGTGCTTTACAGAACATACACAAATGGCTGAAAACTATATGAAAGATGTTTAGCATCACTAGTCACTAGGAAAATGCAGACTGAAACTGCAGTGAGATACTACTATACACCCACCAGAATGGCTAAAATTAGAAAGACCAACAGTCCCAAGTGCTGGTGAGAACGTGGTCCCTGGAGCTGCCAGCCAGCTTGTGCTGGCGGTGTGTGCAGGGTAGATGGGACGCACAGTGTGATCATTGCTGCAAGGCTGAGCAGGGACTCAGGGCAGCCTCAAGAGCGAAGCCCGTGTGTCTAGCCCCTCTCTCATCCCCAGAAATGTAGGCTCTGTGAATTGGCACTAACATTACAGGCCAGGAGACTGGTCTATGCATTTCAGCCTCACTGCGTGACATTTGTAACTTTGGAGCCTCAGTTTCCATTTCCATAAAACTGAACCTGTGTGTGTGTGTCTTTCTGTCATGATTTTTATTCTCTGGAGAATTGTGTCAAGTGAGGTACACACTTAAGTGGCTGCTGCTCAAGGAAGCGTTTTGAGGAGGCTTTGAGAATGCCCGAGACTCCCTGGACAGCCTGTGGCATTTCAGAGTCGTGGACTTTCGCTGCCTTAAGATGCACAGGAATCTATGGAAGTGGATCTTCCTCGGCCCACTGCTTTGGCTGCGGGGTCCTGAGTGGTCCGCCTGCTGTTCAGCTCCCCCATAGGTGGGTGCCAGCCCTCCCCACGCAGCTCCTGCCCGGACCTCCACAGCCTCTTCCCTGCCTGTACACCTCGTTCAGCGTGAGCCTCCTAGTGCTCACAGTCTTCCACACCAGGGAGGTTATTTACAATAAAAGCTTCCAGTGTGTGCCAGTGCTGTGAGAGGTGCCCTACAGCCATTGTGCTTTGCCTCTGTAACTGCAGTTCTCTGATGCTGGGATATTACTGTCTTTGACTTACAGAGAAACTGAAGGTCAGACAGATTTGGTCACATGCTGGTAGGTGAACAAGCCAAGATTTGCATATGGCCTGTCTGACCTTGAAGCAAAGCTTGAGCGCTTCTTGGGCTACTAAGCAGACCCCACCACATTTCTAGAGCACCAAGTGCCAGTACCTCCTACCTCATTTAATTCTCAGGCCCCAGGGAGGCAGGTGCTGTGTTTGACATTTTTAGGATTAGAAAATTGGGACCAAGAGAGGCAGAGTCCTGGCTCAGATTCACACAGCGTGCAATTCCAAAGTCTGGGTTGTTATGCCTTTCTGCGCTTCTGTGACTGAGTTTTCATGTCTCTGATCCATTCATTCTTTGGGGCTGTTGTTTCTCTTACAGATTAGCAGAAGCATTCCATCTTCGGATTTTTAACCCTTTTGTTAATGGGTTTTGGGTGCTGGAGTCTCCTTTTAGAGGTGGCTTCTAAGTTCTTTCTATTCTGAACAAAGACAAGCTCAAACAGTAGCAAGGTTTTATAGTTATTAAAGGTAGGAAAAAAATACGCTGTGCAGAGCAAGTTTGGGCCAAGTAAAAGTAGGAAAATAAACACACTCTACAGCATGAGAGTGGACTACTGTGAAAGAACACAGTAGTGGAGAGCGCAGTGATGACTGTCCTTTTTGTGTCACCCACTCCTTAGGCTGACATCAGGTCTAGGCCGTCCTATCTAAAGCTGCTTGAGTTCTTTCAAGAAGTCCACATGCAGGCCTTTGGGAACTGTTTTGCGCATGTATTGTGGGATTTTGCAATTAACAGGTCACACCTACTTCCCCAGCCAGTCTGCCGTACCCTAATCTCCTGCCTCACTTTGCTTCCCAGGGTTCAAGGCAGGTCTGATGTGAACTCTGAGTGCAGATCCAGTTTTTGTCCTTCGTTCTCTATGGAGTGTATAGGCTCTGGGGTAGGATCAGTGATGAAGATCACTGGTCTTTAGGGAAAGTTTTGGTGATCCTGGAGTTGCAGTTGTAGAACTTTCTTCATGTGGCACTTGTCAGTACATGTACACTGAGTCTCTCAGCAAGACCAGAGACTGTCCTTAGAGTGTTGCCTTGGGATTGGCTAGAGAAATAGAGCTTCCAGATCGTAGGAACTTTAGAGGGTAACTTGGAAGAGCAGCTGTGGGGAGCTCAAGGCCAAGCAGCCAGGACCCAGGTGGAAGTAGAAGGAGGCCTCTTAAATGCTTAGGTTACCAGTGGAAGTGCAGTCCTGTCTCTAGACCTTCTGTGGTCCTCCTTAGGCACTCAGGAGACTAGAGGGCTGTTCACAGGAGGAGGCCATAGGCCCATCAAGACCAGCCTTCTCCATCGTGGTCACTTTTCCCAGGTTCTCCATTCCCAGGTTCCCACCCTGAAATGTGTGCTTGTCATGCTGATGGTATTTCTTATAGACCACTGCTGCTGTGAGAACCCTCACTTTCTCAGGTGACTTCATTCTTTTATGTTTTTCAATATAGAAAAGGTTTTTAAGAGCTTACTTTCAAACTTTTAAAAAAACTTGAATGTGTAACAGGGAAATATTTAGTGAATTTTAGTTACAGTAATAATGATAATCATGGATTTTTTTTTTTGGGCTTGTTTTTCCTGTTTAATGCCCTAAATATCTTCCAGGGAGAGAGGCTTCTGTTGTGTGGAAGCTTTTCTTCTTCGTGAAGCTTGTTGGTGTGAGGTTTCCCTGGGCAGGGGTCCTGGGAGCCCTGCAGAGAGAAGTTCCTGTGAATCGGAGGATCTGGAGGCTTCCGATAGGAGGGGAGAGCCAGGGAGTGAGAGGGGAGGAAAGGAGCCAGAGAGACCACAGACGTACCATGTCCTGTGCCGACCCCTTTGGGATGCTCAGGTACAGAAGAAAGCATAGAGGACCCACAGAATCTGTTCCCTTTTAATCTTTCATTTTTATGCATTTTTCTATTTACAGAAAAATTGAGAGTACAAAAAATTGCCATATGCTCTTCACTGTGTGTCTCCAAGTGTTAGTAATTTACCACATTGCTTATCCTTCTCTTTCTCTCTTTCTCTCTCTGACTCCTTTGAGATGAAGTTGCAGATATGATGTCTTTTCACCTACTACTATTTTCAGTGTTTATTTCCTAAAAACACAGCCATTCTACACTGTCACCTGATAATTATCAAAAGGAGAAAATAATGTCCATGCCTGCCCCCTTCAGATTTCACCCACTGTGCCAATAATGCCCTTCATCTCAAAAGGAAATCCTGGGTCGTGCGCTGCATTCAGTTTCATTTCTCTTTCCTCTCTTCTCTGGAGCAGTCCTCTGTCTTTGTGTTTCACGACATTGACATTTTTGAGGAGTATGGGCCATTCATTTTGTAGACTGTCCCTTTGGCTTTGTGTAATGTTTCCTCATTGACTGGATTCAGATTCTACCTTTTTGGTCAAGATTTCCACAACTGATGCTGAATTCTCAGCATACTCTCTGTGGGCACATGATCTTGATTTGTTACCAGTGATACAAACATATTTGAAAAAGTCAGACTCTTTCATCATAAAGTTACTGTTTTGCCCTTTATAATTAAGAGCACCATGGGGAGATATTTTGAGATTATGTATTTATCTTGCTCCTCCATATTCCTCAGACACTCTGTAGTCACTAGTTGTAGCATCCATTGATGCTTCTTGCCAGCATCAGTCATCATTCTGCTGGTTGCCACGTGATTTCTTCTGCATTTTATAGTTGTTTCTCTGCCTTCCAACACTGAGGAATGATTGACAATAAATACCGTATGTATGCAGGGTAAACAGTGTGGTGTTTTGATGTGGGTAGACTTCGTGAAGTGATCACCACAGTCAAGTTAATTAACTTACCTAATGCCTCACAGAGTTACCCTTGTGTTTCACTGGTTATCTTTCTCTGTAAGCAAGAACTTCTTCTTTGCCTTGATCTCTTGATACTACTGTGAATCCCTGAATTCTTACTTTAGTCAGTGGTTTACAGTCCTTCCTCATCACTAAATTTGATGTTCACCCTGCCCCCTATTTGCCCAGCTGGTTCCCCCGTAGGTGGCCTTTGTGTCCTCCGGACATGCCGTGTCTTTCTTGGGTGCCTCCTTACTCTGTGCAGCAAGCTGTTGTGGGATCCTGTACTTTTCCCTGTTCCAGCTCTGGAACTAGCTGTTTCCACCTGGAGACTGGTTTCTTTGAGTGGGGAGTGGATTTAGAAACTCGGATCTGGGACCAGGTGAGCTCATTGGCTCATTGTTACTGGCCTGTTCTCGCTTCTGAGACCTCTCAGCACACACAACTAAGAAGTAGGTGTCTGTTCATGTACGGCACACATACGTGTGTCCAAGATTGTGCGTTCTCTGCACATCTGTATCTGTTTCTATCCTGCAGACGGAATTTATGTAGCTTTTTTCAGTTCTAGCCCAACTCCATCCACATGGTCTATTCCGTCCTTCCCCTTTTCGCATTCACAAGTCCTTCTCTGACAGAACAGCGCCGCTCCATGTCTACAGTATGGCTGCTCACTCAGTCCTAGAATATAGTAAAAAATAGTTTCAGATTCACATGCCTCTTTGAAGAAGACGACTGCTAATTAGTCTTCAGTGTTTAACCAGAGTCTGTTTTCTTTAGTTTGAAGCCTGTGGTGCAGACAACATCTTCCAAAGTCTGGAGTTTGTCTTCCCCTCCCCTCCGATTTCAGTGCAGTTATAGTTAGTTGTTCCTTTCAAATATGGACAATTTGTTTGTTTCAGCTTGATTTCACTTAGGGTCACCTCCATATTTGTTTATTTTATTTACTTTCTTAGAGCATATGGATTTTGGAATAAGTGTATTTCTTTCAGTAAAAGGACTGAATTTTGCTTTTTTTTCTTTTTGTGGTGCATAAGCACAGAGAACAGCAGCAAGCCAACGGTGTAAATTTCCCTGAAGAAGCAAAAGTCCTGGGGAGGCTGTGCAATTGAAGTGTGACTTAATCTCATTGAAGTGGAGCTGTGGGCACCCCTGCTAAGCCCTGGGTTCTCTTGACCTTCACTCAGCATCTTTCTTTCAGGCAGTTTTTCTTGGTCTGGTTTGAATTCATTGACGCCACCATACTGATGCTGCACTTATTCCCCTTTTTAGACGAGGTGTACGAGGGTCAGAGTGGGTAAGTGCTTTCCCCTTGTCTGAGGGTTAGAGTGGGAGCTGTCCCACCCTGAGCCTGAGGTATCTTCCCCAGCACACTGCTTTGCTTGTTTTGCCAGGAAGCATGAGTTAAGAGTGACTTGGTTAATATTATTCTCAGGGATTTTTAGATAACATGCTACAAATGTTCTAGTCCTTGCTACAAAGGAAATGCAGCACTTCTTTGTTTATAGGTAAGTATCTTGCCTACTGTTTAACACTGACCTTTTGAAGTATTTAACTGTACTCTGAATTAAGTGATATTGATGTTTTTTTGGAGCTTACAGTCTATTAGGGGAGACACAGGTTAGACAAACACAACGTTAAATACATGATTATACATTGTAGTCATACTACCAAGGCAGAGGCTGAGAGTCCTGGAAAGTTAATTTGTGTTGAAGGGGATTTTAAAAAGTCTGTCCGATAAGACCAGGGTGGAGCTGAGACTTGAAGAACGAGGGTCCTGAATTAATAAACAAGCTTGATAACGGGAGAGCAGGTGCTTGCTACCCTTCCCACCCTGTGAAATGTAAACCTGCTGCGCAGACCGGCTGCCTGGTGGGTGGCAGTTCTATTTTGAACTTTATCGCCCCCTAGGGGCATGTACGAGTGGACAGCACCGTGAGAGAACTTGCTACAGGAGGCCTCTGAGCCGCAGCCTCAGTGCGGGACTTGCCTGCGCCCGTGTGGCATGCAGCAGTAATGGAGACCGAGGCCCCCTAGTGGCTAGTTCACGTGCCGGCTGTGCTGTGGGAGGGGCTGGATTTGGTAGGCTCACCCTGAGGCTGCACTCTCTGGAGGGCTGTGGGGGAGGGAGGGGTGGCCCGAGGCTCTGAGTTTCCCCCTGCTATAAACACGGGCCACAGCTGCCCAGCATGGAGATGCCTGTTACCCGTGGGAGGGTCAGGCAGGGCTGGCTGACTGTCCCTAGAGACTGGCCAGGAGGCTGCACTTGGGAACTTCTCTGCCCTGTCAGTGGCAGGAGTCTACACAATTAGTCCACAAATAATAGCACAGTCATGGCAAACGATTCTGTGGAACAAAATAGAGTTACTCCTCTATGTTCCTGGAGGCAGGGTCTGTGTCTTGCTCATTTCTAATTGTGCCTGGCATACAGTGTGACATGTTTTGGGCATCCCTTAAACATCGAGTGATGATGCCACTGAGCTTATAAGTTAACTCCGGAGCTCAGATATTTGGATAATAGACGTAAAACTTATTTCATATTCTGCTTACCAGGAAAAAGGGGCCAGCTGAGTTTGGTTGGCTGGGGATGGGTGGTAGGTTTGGAGAATTCTCTTTCGACTTGCTTGCTTTCCTTAAACTTAAAGCTCTGTGCTGGAAATTGAAAAGACCTTAGATGTGTCTGAATATTGAAGGGCAGTTCTTTCTCCTGGAATTAATTTTGAAATGCAGAATACTTAATAACTGAGACCACATTCTTAGCCTTTTATAATAAATAAAGCAGACATTTAAAATATGAAGTCAAATTTGCATGTTTCCCACATCTGCCTTCAGTTCCCGCCCAGGCTGTTATTTTATCTCTTTTGATTACGACCTCAGGAGCCCTGAGCATACAGGCAACTTTTAAACCTGTGACAGTAACAAGTGAAAATGTTCCTCTGTCATCTGCCTCTACCGGAATAGTGCAGACAGGGAGCTAGCCTGCAGGTTCTGAGTTTGCTAATTCTTTGTCCCAATTTTCCTGACTTGATCAGTCCCAAAGACTCGGTGGTGCAGACTCCATCCCAGCCCGCTGAGGGTCAGGGAGACAGCCTGCTTGCCACGTGTCCCTGAGCTGCAGTGACAGGGTCTGGTGTTCACGAAATAATGGGGATGCTGGCTTTGTGCCCAGTCCAACCTGTGATGTGCTGTAAGTGGAAAGTAATGCTGAATTTTGAAAACGTAGTACAAATAAAAAGGAAAAATTCATCAAGCTTTTAAAAACAAATTACAGATGAAATGATACTATTTTGGATATACTGGGTTAAATAAACCATATTGTTCAAATGTACTTGTTTCTTTTTATTTTGGTGCAGCTACTAGAAAATTTAAAATTGTATCTGTGCCCACCTCCCAGTTCCATTAGACAGAACGAATCTGAAGAAAGCTCTGGGACTTTCTCCCATGTGGGGCCTGAGCGGATGTGGTTCCTTGTGCCTCTGCAGAGCCTCGCATCACTCCATCAGCCAGGGCAGTGCCTGGCCCATTAGCGGACTGAAGGACTTAGCAAACATATCCCACCTTCCCTTGTAGATAGTTGCTTCTAAGCCTCTTTACCTGGTAGGTTGACCAGCCTGAAAGCTGGAAATACTGGTTATCTGTGCTTCTCTCTTATGACTCCTTCTACTCAGCATACCCATGGCAGGTGCTCATCGTACATCTGTTGGATGGAAACGGTTGCTTATGTAGAAGGAGAAGAGGCTGAGTAGAATCAGCATTTCTGAGGGCTTTGTTTTGTTCTGATTGGACCTCTCCCTCCTGAGGTGCAGGGCTCCTAGGCTTTAGACATGGGGAGAAGGGCAAGGCAGGGGCCCCGAGGCAGGCACTGTATTGGTGCCTCCCTGGAGTAGCCACTTTCATGTTTTCCCCCTTTCATTATCAGTGCCCATTAATTTTACAAGATACTGTGTTTCAATGAGTATATTTTGATTATATCCATCCACCAAATGCCCTCTGTTACACCCCTCTCCCTTATTCCCTTCCTTCCTCTTATCTAATATTAGTCTCCCTTCTACTTTCATGTCTGGTTTTTTTTTTTTTTTTTTAGATTCCACATATTAGAACATGTGGTATTTGTCTTTATGAGTCTGGCTTATTTTTCTCAACATGATATTTTTGAGATTCATCCATTTTCTTGCAAATGACAAAATATTGTTCTTCGTGGCTGAATAGTGTGTCTGTTATGCACACATACCATGTTTTCTTTATCTGTTCATCTGTCGGTGGGCACCTAACCACCCTCATCTTGCACACCCCAGAAGCAGAGTGAGGAAGCAGTGGCTGCACAGGAAGGGGAGGGTCTGATCGGGAGAATGCCCCCCTACCCTTGCATCTCCCCATTCCTCCAGTGGCATCTGCTTTTATCTGCTCCTCCTGATGGTGAAGGGTGCAGTGGGGACCAGAAAGAAGAGGGTGGAAGCTGCAGGAGGTTGGGGGAGCCCGGAGGAGCCCTTCCAGAGTGGGGCCACTCTCCTTCTGCCTCCTGGGTCCCAGCTCCTCTCCCAGGGATCCTGACAACCCCTCCAAGCACCTGCCGTTTTTTCTTCCTTCCCTCTATTTCCTGACCTCCCTTTTTCTTTTCCTTTTCTCAGGACCGTGAGATCCACAGCTGATTTCTACTTGCCATCAATATTGATGCTGTATTGTTTCTGTTGTCCCTCTAAAACCTCTGCATTGCCTGCATGCTTTGTTTCCCTGAAGAAACTGTGTGTATGTATGCCTGTGCACGTGTGTGTTACATGTGTGATGTGTGTGTAGCTGTGTGTGCTTGTGTATGCACACATGAGATAGGTGCATATGCATGTGTTTTATATGTGTGTGTATAGGAGGTGAGCAGAAGCAGCTAGGGAAGGACTGAGTAGCTTTAGCTAGCCGGTTGGACTTTCTGCATGTGAGACAGTCCCCATTCTCTTCCGTGTTGGCACCATATTTAGAGTCTGAAGCCCCTAGTTGTCCCCCACCTGCTGACTCCTCCGGTGCGACGCCTGCCATCCCTGTGCTGGTGACGGCGCCGTACTTAAGGAGATGAGAACAAGTGGCACAGGCCAAAGCTAGACATCGGGGAGCGCTGCTGCCGCTCCTGGCTGTGGGCATTGCCGTCTCCCTCTCATCTCCACTATACAGGCTTTTTTTTTTTTTTTTTTTTTTTTTAAATATACAGGCTCTTGATGGTTCGATTTTTGACATGAGGGTGGTCACAGAGAAGTGGGTGCAGAAGAGGCATTACACAAGGTATGGGGGTGTAGCTCCTCAAGACCTCAGAAGTTTGCAGATGGGAACGACAGCATTGGGGGCTGCACTGGGGCCTGGACACTCAGCAGAGCCACATGTCTGCTCAGGATGGGGGCTGAAATTCCTATCTGTATGGAATTATCTGTGATGCTTTCATACGGAAAGGGCCAGCATTTTCCAGCAAAGATTATCATGCTAAAAGTGAATATAGTTCATTGCCAAGGCTCTCACTTTGAAAGTGCTTAAAAATAACTTGAAACAATTTAATGCCAAGTTTCAACATGGAAGAAATGTGTATGCATAAAATTGTAATGCAACTGTTGGCCCAGCTTTAATTATAGTGGATACTGAGCATTTCTCATTTTATTTTGTTAATCTAACTTCAGCAAAGAAACACTCATGGGATTTCTCCCTTGCGTTTAATAAACACGTTAACTCTGTGAGCTACAGAAGTTGGCATATTCATCAGCACTTTATGAGATGCATGCTAATAATTCCACAATCTAGGAGTGTGCATATTATTGAATCTTTAGCCTCCTGAGCTCCAGAGCTGGGAGGGCACCTTGGAGATTATTTATGGGCCAAGGTGGTTGAGTCATCTGCGCCCCTCTGGCTGGAGGAAGGGGTACTGGTGGGCCTGTCCCACAGCCTTGTTTTAACTCTGGGGACTCTGGCTCTGACTCCCAACATTAGCTTCTGGATAGAGTTGGAAGGCCAAATTCTACTTTCAAGCCTTCTGTGCTGACTTTTAATCTGGACTGCTCAAAACAAGGCCTGAGGGGACTCAGAGGCGTGGAGGGGTGAGAGCTGGGAGACCCAGGCCTCTGAGCTGGGCGATGCCCTGCCTACACTTCCTACATGTAGGGCCTGGGCTGTGGGCCAGGTGCACTGCATGCCCAGTGTCAGCAGTCCATCCCCAGCCCTGCGCAGAGGAAGTAGCTGGAGATCAGAGATGCTCAGTGTGTGTGCCAGGGTCACACAACTGCAAGGACCAAAGTTGGGTGCAGATCTTGTTGCTCCAAATAAGAAGTTAATTTGTGAATCAGAATATCTTTTTTCTGTGTATCTTTTCCTTTAACATTTGCTGTTTACATTTTCTTAGGTTGATATATACAAGCTTGGATCAAAAAATACAGTATATGCTTAATTTAAGAAAAATAATTACAGTAAAAGCCACATGCCTATTAATCCTCCTCAAAATACTCCCCTTTGTGTTGAATGTGATTATCCCACTGTTCTTGCCACTTTCTGAAGCAGTTCTGGAAGTCCCCTTTCCTGAGAGTGTCTTTATGAGGTGTGATAAAAAGTACAGTGAGTGCTGCTGCTGGGGACCATTCAGTGGAAAGGCAGGCTTGTGAGGACATTATGATGTGTCCCCATCTACCTCATTCACCAGATCTGGCCCGGGGTCACTTCTGGCTCTTCCCCAAAGTCAAAATGACCATGAAACGTAAATATTTTAAATTAATTCAGGACCTGGAGGCAGCCATGACAATGCAGCTAAAGACACAGAAAAGGACTTCCAACACTGCTTCAGAAAGGGGCAGGAACAACAGGATATGTATGTTCAAAGAGAGGAAGTATTTTGAGGGGGATTAATGGCCACAAGTTCTTTTCCTATAATAAATTAAAAAAATTTTAAAAACATGATATTTTGATCATACCTTGTTTAGCATAAGTGTACAGCAGAATGCACCGTAGAGATGAACAGCTCTGTGGACATTTACAGACACCCTCTGGACTTGTGGTGTAGCGTGTAACAGATGAGGAACTGGGAATCCACCATCCTGGGAGACCCTGGCCCCAGCCCGCACCCACGCTGCCCCGCACTGTCCAGCTCTGCCTTCCCACCCTCCGGTCGGTGCAAGCACCCTGCTGCACAGAACGTGGTGGGAGAGCTGCATGAGGTCAGAGCATAACTCTCAGTCGGTTAAGGGTTAAGAACGGGCCAGGCAGCGGCTGACTGAGGAGTACAGTCCGTGGTCAGAGTCAATCCCGCATACCCGCTGGGGCTGGCCCAGCGCGCTTGGGTTGCCAGCTCAGACCCACCTGCTCTGGAAGAGCAGCAGTGTTAAGTGGTGACCGGTTGTGTTCTTGCAGCGTGCCCGCCTGCTGGGCAACCTTGTAATCCCCTGCCTGGCCCGGTTTACTCTTCTTACCATGGGGGCAGCAGCCCCTCCTTCCTGGGTTAATGTGGAGGCTAAATAGGGAATCAGTAAATGATAGCCTGGTTTTTATTATGACCTGCTTGGTTGTAGTGCCCCAGTCAGCCACCAGAGGGAACTGTAAGCACGTGTATGGTGCCTGCCTGCAGTTACTCCTGATGTTTTGCTAAAAAGTTGTCTGCCTTCAGCCCCACGATCCACTGTTGGCTGGTTCTGGACCTGATGCCAGACTACATTTGGCGTCCTTCATAAGTGTGTGGCTCGGTGAGTTGTATCACTCACGTTTGGCACTCTGTTGTTTTCTAGCTCGAATCAAATTGCTGTAGCAAATTTCCTTTCTAGTCCTGTACAGCTACTCTTCTTAGTAATAACTACCCTCTTCCATAAGCTGGCGTGGGTTGGGAGTACCAAGACTGGCTTTGCACACAGTGAGCACTGTAAGCGTTTCTGGAAATAGCAAATGATCTTCCAGCGTAGGGTCGGGCACGTGGGCAGATGTGGCCAGCAGTGAACTTGGAAGGTCTGGGTTACATTTCGGCTTTGTTGTTTATCTGGCTGGGGCTCGTTGGCAGCTCACTAACTTCTCTGAGCCCAGGTTTCTCCTCTGTAAACGTGGATTGTGATGGTGGTGGTGAGGGTGGTCATGGTGATGACAGTGATGGTGGTGATAGTTATGTTGGTGAAGGCAATGGTGAGAATGATGGCACCATTTATTTGACAACTTTATGGATGACAGGGAGGCTGAAGCAAGGTCACAATATTAAGGTGAATATTATTCCCTGTAGGGACAGGGTACTTATTATCTGCAGCTTGGCTGGACTAGGAGGTGGCAGGCATCACTGTGGGATATAAGATCTTATGCCTCCTTTTCCTGTGGCAGACTTGTGTAAACTCCCCTAGGACACCCAGCTCTGGGAGCTTTCAGGCCCTTCCCTGCCCAGTTCCCCTGGCCCTGAGTAGGCCCTTGGGCCTCACATTGAAGCTTGGCAACCTACTGCTTTTAGGGTAGGCTGCCCATGCCCACCATACCCACCAGGCTTGTTTCTAATGTGTAGAACTTTCATGTCAAGACTCTTTACCATCATCTCTAAATCTAAATTGATCTTGCTACTGGCTAAACCAATTTCTCCTTTTCCTTTCCTT
>PVJO010018479.1:0-36615 GCA_004026905.1 Hystrix cristata | reverse complement strand
AGTTTGGTTTTGGGCTTTGTTGCTGGAGCTGACACGGCGGCTCAGGAAAAGCGGTCGTTAGGCCAGGCGTGGTGGCTCCGAGTGGCTCAGACTGACTGGCTCTGGGACTTGGGTGGACAGTGTCGGGCGAGACACATCACCTGAAAACTGTCCAGGCAGGTGCCACCGGGGCTGAGGGGCACCAAGGATAAGCCGACCTTGGGGCCTGCTGTGACCTCTCTGTATGGTCGTCTCATGTGTGGGGCTCTCCCACTGACTTATTAAAAACAACCGAAGGCTAGAAACCGTGGTGACACTTGAGACATTAAAGGCCGAGACACTGAACTTGACTAGATTCCACCTTCTGGATGGGCTGATTCAGATCCGTTTTCTGAGCTCTTGTCCCTCCTGAGGCCAAGGCAGCAGGTTTGGTCAGCAGGCTTTGGGCACACGCTCCCCAGCTTGGTGGCTCTGCCTCCAGGTTGTCCCAGATGGTCCCTGGGAGGGACTCACTGTCTAGGTCTCGGGGTCCAGGGTGACGGGGTGAGTCTTGAGCTTGGACCCAAGGCACGGGTCCCCATGCCCCTTTCTCTGACCACTTGTTGATGAGAATTCTGAGGTCTTACAAGGACAAGGATGTCCCCGGGCTGGCCCCATGGAGAGTGGGCGCCCCTTGGCAGGTGTAGGTACAGCTCTGCTGGGAAGTCTGAAACGGGAGGAGTCCGCCTTCAAGTTGGGGCCAGAACTGTGAGGCATCAGCTTCCTCTCTGCTGGATGAGTCCTCACACCCCCTTCGCTGTTCAGGACCCACCGGCAGGGGCGAGGGCAGTGACAGATGCTTCCCGAGGACTTGCTACCTAGTGCTGTTGAGAGGCTTCCCAAGCGTGAGCCTTCAGAACAGCTCTGTGAGGTGGAAGTACTTTCCTTTTCATTTTACAGAGCAGGAAATGAAGGAATTGATGGGGTGTGGAGGGGTGGTGACATCCATCCCAACTCGCACAGGCAGTAAATGGCGAAGTAGACTTTAGATTCTGGCATTCTCCAGTATAGTCTGTGCACTGTCACACGCCCAGACCAAGGCCAGGTAGACCAGCTGTCCCTGCCTACCTGCCTCAGAAGACCAGAGGTGGCAGGAGGGACAGTGCTGGTGGGAGGCTTGTGGCTTGTTGGGAGGGACTGGAGAAGTGACTCTGAAGTGGCCAGTGGGGGCTGGGAAGAGAGCCATCCTGCCCCTGTGGCCTACAGGAGGAAATTGCTAGTGGGTTTTGGAGGGGCTTATCTGATGGCAGCTTCAGAATGATTAATCTGACCACTACGCAGAACGTAGATTCTAGGGGCGATTCCTGGAGGAAGGATGGAACAAACCCACTTTGGCAGCTGCTGCTGAGGGAGGCCAGAAGGAATGCGTACTAGTTAGCTTTCCCACTGCCGTGGCACAATACCCAATATGGGTAAATTAGAGGAGAGGTTTATTGGGCTCACAGTTTCAGGGGATCCAGTCCATGGTCAGCTGGCTCCAAGGCAGGGACATCACAGCAGGAGGGTGTGGCAGAGCAAAGCTGCGTAGTTCATGCAGCCAGGAAGCCGAGCAGAGGGGAAGTGGTGAGGGCCCCAATGGTGTCCCCAAGGCCATGCCTCCATGACCCTCTCTGACTCAGACGTGCTTCCCCATCCCCTGGGCAGCTCCCGAGCTGATCAAACCGACAAGATGAACTGTTATAGGGTCCTGCAGAGAAATGACAGTGGGGCTGGGAGGGCACTTGAGAGCGGTGCTGGGTGTGCAGGATGCTCTGGTCAGCTTCACCTGGGGCTGTGGTGAGGCCTCCTGGCTGAGGCAGAAGGGAGTGGGCCTGGGTGACGATGGCACTGAGTGGCTGTGCTCGGCTGTGTTTCCAGCTGGCTGCAAAGTTGGAGAAGCAGCCAGGGCCTGAGGGGCTGAGTTGGAAACCACGATGGTGACAGCCCTTCCCACGGCAGGCTGTGAGAGGAGGGTTTTGTGACCCAGTGCCTAGGAGGACCCTTGTCCCTCATGCCCTGGCAAACAGGCCACCCCAGTGGCATGCCTCTTACCCTCCCGGGCACCCCCAGAGCCCACATGGGAGAGTCCCCTGAAGGTGTGGCTGCAGTTGTGACAGTGGAAGAGTCCTGTGCAGAGGAGACCCTACCCCAGAAGGAAAAGCCAGCACCAGGGTCCTGGGCCCTCAGGACGGGGGCTGAGGGTGGGCTGATGCAGGGTGGGGACACCCAGGTCAGTGGTAGCAGGTGGTGTGGGAGGAGCCCTGGAGCCTGGCACGAGGAGCTCAAGGGCTGCCTTTGCAGGGCAGTTTGTGAGGAGCGGTGGGGCGAAAGGGTAAAATAGCCTGGGCCAGGAGGCAGCAGGCAGCAGCCTTGGGACTGCACCCTGGTGGCCACTGTGTCCTGACCCATAGGATGAACCCACTCCCGTGGTGAACTCTTCCTAGAAGGCAGAAGCATCCCAGGATATCAGATTATGTCTTTCAGAGAAACAGTGATAAAGCTACTGTAGCCAAAAGGACTAAAGTGTGGGACATCGGGTTTCTCCTGTCATCTCCTCCCCACTCCAGGCAGGGGCCCGGGGCTCAGGTCTGGGGGAGAAGGCTGAGTGGCCTGTCACAGGCAAGCCAGTTCCGGTAGGCAGCGGTGATTTGAGGAGGGGCCCCGAAGGCAGGGCTGAGACCCAGCTGGGCACCTTGCCCGGCTCTCCAGATTACCCTGGACCTTTGTCGTGCAGGAAGGGGATGGGAGCAGGTGGGGTTTGTGTGACTCTGTACCATGCTGCTGAGTGACTTACCTGGAGTTGCCTAAGCAGGTAAGTCAGAGGATTGGGGCGGGTGGAGGCGAAGGAGGCGGCAGGCAGAGGAGGAGGAAACAGGTTGCTGTCTGGATCCTGCTGGGGTCGAGTAAGTGGCCCCTGCTCTACAGTGAGACATTTGGGGAGCGGCCTGGCTCAGGACACAGAGGTACGAGGGAGGGCCTGGTGGTGACTGAGCTGGAATTTAGGGGTGACAGTTTCCCAGAGTGCTTTGGGCAAAATGAGTCTGCCGCTGTGCCAGGCAGAGTCCAGGCAGCTGGAAGGTGAAAGCCAGCAGGCCTGGGAAGAGCAAATCTAAAAAGGTTCTTTCTCTATGCAACTTGGTTTATTGCTGGAGTCCTGAGAGATAGGTTGGAATTAGTGCCCCAGGTGCTGGGGATGCAGCCGGCTGGGGCTGCAGGGAGGGGGCCCGGAGTGCAGAGCTCTGAGGGTCCCTCCGTGACGGGGGTGAGGGTGTGTCATGACCACATGCACTGGCCTTACAGGTGGGGGCCCTGCAGGTGTTGGGGAAGGCCAGTCTGGGCAGGACAGCAGGGATGACGGCAGTGGGAAGGGCCGAGGGGGATGGGGTGTGGGGAGTCCCTTACAGCTGTCTTCACAGGCGAAGAGGCCCAGATGTGGCAACCCTCTAGGTCTCGACCTTCCGTCACTTTCCCTTTTTGCTTCCCCACCTTTTCCTTTACTGGATTTGAATCTTTCGCACATGTTTTTAATAGGCATCCCTTAATCCAAGTGTTGCCTTCTGGCTTTTATTCTGTTTTCTTTTCCTTAAACAAAACAGAAAGTCCATGCCAGCTTGGAACAGGGCTCGTAACTGAAGTCGGCCAATGTGCTGGGCTGGCGGGGGGCCAGCCAAGAGTTAAGTGCCCCATGCCGCTCGGCAGGTCTGGCCGACACCACACTGGTGGGGGGAGGGGCCCGGGGTGGCTGGGCTGGAGGTTCCCGTGTCTCTGACACCTCTGCGCCGGGAAGACTCGGCAGCCTGGCGGGAGTGGGACGCTGGCCGGCAAGGCCTTGGCGCGTGTCACTGTCTGCCACTCCAGGTGCGCAGAGGCCTTGGCCTGGAGAAGCAGAGCTGCTGTCTCCAGTCCTTCACCCTCCCAGAGGAGCCTTGGAAGGGTGCACCTTCAGGTCCCTGTGTAAAGCTGCTTCTATGTTTGTTGGCAAACTCTTGAAACCAGGGCCTGCTTGCTTGCTTGCTTGCTTGCTTGCTTGCTTGGTGTGGTGGAGGCGCTGCTTCCTTCTGGGGAGATTTCATTTAAGACTTGGTGCCAGGACAAACTTTGTTTCTCCTGTAGCTTTAATAAGAGCTATAATTGTATACTCACCCATCAGAGCCATGATGTATATTCTGTTCCCTTTTTGCTTTGTCTGCTAGGAAGCCCAGAACTAAGGTGAGTGTTCTTTCAGTAGCTGTAACCTCATGGTTCGTGACTTTCTGTCTTGTACTAACCATGCTGTAGATGAGGCCTTTGATGGAAAACAAATGAATGCACATGTACAGTTTTTAAAAAATAGTGTCACTGAAGTAAGAGCCCAGAGGTGGTGACATACCTTTGGTCTGCAGCTCCTTCTGCAGAAGCGCCTCGGGGAAGCAGCAGAGGGCTGACGGGAGGCAGGACTGCCCTTCACTCTCTGCAGAGTGGAGCTAGTGCCCGGCAGGAGTGCAGCTCGGCTCCCAGACGCTCTGAATGGCGTCTCCTCGTTTTGCTGTGCAACTGACCTCCCAGACCGGCATCTTTGCAGTGCTGTGCTGGGCCATGTCTGAGCAGCAGGGTGTTTGGAAGGGCTCCCATCTGCCTGGGAGGGCCTCTCTGAGCAGGACTTCTTGCGGCCCACGCTGCCCCAGGGCCTGGTCCTGGCACCCCGTTCCGCAGTGGGATGTCCGCCAGCACTTCCGGTTGTGACTTGTGTGCATCAGCATGCCTGGGACCCCCGACTTACTCTCTTGCCTGGACGAAGCCCACAGGGATTCTGGGTGGGGCTTTATGACTTTGGGGTGAGGACTGCGTACCGTTCTGCACATTGCTGAATGAGCCAAGGCCGCCCCGATTGGCCAGAGCTGCCAAGCCACGCCGGAAGCACAGATGGCTTGTTTTATGTGGCTTCTACTAAATGAGTCATTTACAGACTAGGAAACTGAGGCTGGGGAGGGAGGTCATGTCCCGAAGGTCGGTCACAAGGTTGGCGGAGTCCGCACGTTGGCAGCGGCAGCCCCAGTCCTGACAGGGTGCCTGACCGCTTTGAATGCCTGGATTGCACTTGTATTTCTTGGGTTTTTTTAAGTTTCTAAAGCGGCATAGCTCACATTTTAGTGGCCACGTTGTTTAGGATACAGCTTATCTCCCTGGAATGCAGGAGCATTGAGTGAAGCCAGAGCCGGAAGTGGCTGACGTGGCTGCAGCTGCCGCCACCGCTGCCCCATCACCCCTCCCTCCCTCCATCCCCAAGCAGCCGGTCCCCTGCCTCTCCCCGAACCTTCCCTGCTCCCCCTGGGAGGACAGGATGGGGCAAGGACGTGTTACCCTCTAGGGCAGCCGTCGCAGAATTGCTAAGCGCATACTTCGTGCTCGGTGCGTGCCCCGCGCTGCACACCAGCAGGGTGTGGCCATGTCGTACCGGGACCAGGCGGTGGTTGTCAAGCAGGAGCAGTCTCACCTCCTGGAAGATCTCTGGTGCTGTCTGGAGGCGTTTTTTATTGTCCCCACTTGGGACAGGAAGTAGATTATGCCCCCGGCCAGCAGCTTGGGGTAGAGGCCGGGGTTGCTGCTAACTCTCCTGGGTCATTAGAGCCCCTCCTCCCAACTAACGGTGACCGGGTCCTCCGTGGTCACTTCCCAGTGTGGCCTGAGGGTGTCACCGGTCTGCATCTCCTCCCGCCTCTTCACCCTCAAGAGGGATTGGGCTGGACTCAGGAAGACCTGGGCCTTCTCAGCAGGGACACCCAGGCCCTCCCTGGGGCAGCACGGCCCTGTGAGTGACTGGGCTGGGAGGTCTGACATGGAGATGGAGACTGAGCAGACGCCCCGGTTCTCCAGCCAACTCAGGCGGGCACCCTGCTGCTTCCCAGCATCACGGACCCGGGCAGGCAGCTGTGGAGATACTTGGCTGGAGGAGAGAGCAGGGTGGGGTTACAGGAGGGGAAAGCTGGGAGCCCTCCACTGTCGTTTTTCGCAGCTCTCCTGAGGGAGAGCCCCTCACAAGGTGGCAGTTTTGCTTCGGCAGCTGGCAGCTGGGGAAGTGTGGCAAGAGGGGGCTTGGTGTGCAGTCGGCACACGATGAGCACCGCTGGGATCCTCTGGCTGCTGCAGCCTCTTCATGCTATGGGCTCGGGGACATCTGTCTACAGGGTCGGCCCAGCCCTGGCAGGCTCACGGGAAATGAATGCAGGCCCTTCACGCAGGCAGGCTGGCCAAGTGCTCCCCAAACACCCTGGGATCCCTCCCGCCCTCCACCGAGGACTCGGGGGCCCTGACAACGGACACCCTGTCTCTGCAGACCTGCAGCCGGTCACCTACTGCGAGCCGGCCTTCTGGTGCTCCATCTCCTACTACGAGCTGAACCAGCGCGTCGGGGAGACTTTCCACGCCTCGCAGCCGTCCATGACGGTGGACGGCTTCACTGACCCCTCCAACTCGGAGCGCTTCTGCCTGGGCCTGCTGTCCAACGTGAACAGGAACGCGGCGGTGGAGCTGACGCGGAGGCACATCGGTAACGCCCGGCTGTGCTCCGCCCCCTGTGGGATTTGGGGAGGAGAATTCCCCAATTCTCTCTCCTCCCACACAGGCCAGACAGGCAGAATTCAGGTTGCTTTTTGATTCCCACCCAAAGATGGGGACAGCCTACCAACATCTGGAAGCCACATAGCAGAGCATCTCATTTATGGGGACAAGGAAGCTAGTCTATGGGAAAGTCAACCCAAAGGATTTTTTTAAAAATAAAAATACCCTTAAAGTGCAGGTGGGTTATAAGTGGGTCACTTGGTTTGCTCGTCAAGTTGTGCAAGGATAGTTGTGATTTTATGACCCTGAAGCACAGAGGGCTGAACTGAGGCGGACTGTGGAGTAAGTGGGTCAGATACTCTCAGACGACCCCAAGGGTCGGCGGGGGTCTCCAGGGCCAACCTCGGGGGTAGGGTGGGAGTGCAGTGGAGGATGTGGGCCCACGTGAAGCTGAGCGCCCCCCTTCTTGCTGGCGTGCTCTTGGCTCTCCCAGAAGATTCCCAGATCCCGGGATTCTCTGTCCACCTCTTGCCCTCCTTGTGCGCCGAGTCCTGGGGCCCAGCGAGGCCGGCCATTTGCAGCCTTCGGCCCCCCCCGAGAGTGAACAAGAGTTTCCCGTGTCGTGTGGGGGTGGTGGGGGGATGACAGCCACTAGCTGGGCATGGAGCTTGCTGTGTTTACATGACTGTTGGAACTGCACAGCCATTTTAAAAATAATTTCTCTCCATCTGGAATGGATTTAAGAGACGAAGGGAAAGTAAATGATAAAAATTTAGGGGCTACTCTAGAAAAACACACGGAGGGGTTGCATTGTCCTGTCCCTGCTGCCCCAGGAGGCCCGGAGGTAGGGTGGGAAGGGCTCACAGGGTGACTGCTGTCCCCAGGCACCCCCTGTGTCTCATGGTACCCACTGAGTGAAGAGTTGCTAGCCTGCGTTCTAGGCCACAGGTTGGAAACGTGACTGAGGGCCCTGGCTTGTCCTTTTTTTCTCTTTCAGTTTTGAGAAAGGGTCTTGTGTAGTTCAGGCTGGCCTCGAACTCACAGTGATCCTCCTGCCTCAGCCTCCCAAGTGCTGGGATTACAGGCATGGCACCACCACGCCCATGATTTCCTGCCTAGGTCTGCAGGCTTTGGCTCTGGGAGTAGCCGCCGCAGCTCTGCCTCCTTTGCCATCCTGGGTGGCCCAGGTCACTGTGTGGGTGATGGTGCCCTGATCCGGTCTAACCTGACTCTTCTCTAGGGAGAGGTGTGCGGCTCTATTACATCGGAGGGGAGGTCTTTGCAGAGTGCCTCAGTGACAGCGCCATTTTTGTCCAGTCTCCCAACTGTAACCAGCGCTATGGCTGGCACCCCGCCACTGTCTGCAAGATTCCCCCAGGTAAGCCGCCCACATGCGCCTGTGCCGAGGTCCTTTCCTGGCTTTTCTCCTCACTTGTGTTTGTACGGTGACCCTAGAGAGGAGGCGACATGCTTCTTCTGTCCCAGGCTGTCTCCCTGCGCTCACCCTGAAGCAGTACTGGGCAGCAGATGTGTTCCCTGGGTCAGACCTGGACCTGGGGGTCCTTCCCACCAAGCCAGGTGTACAAACGCTCAGCAGTATGGCTTCCTTCCTTTGCACATTTCTTCCACAAACGTCCCCAGCATGCAGGGCCTCTGCCAGGTGCTGGGGGGCAGGGGTGAGGCCCTGCTGTCCTCGCAGGTCTGTAAAGCCCGTGGGCTGTGAGAGACAGACACACAGATGAGTGGCACACCAGGGCGGGTGCTAAGCAGCATGCGTGTGGCACAGATAGGGAGAGTGCAGCATAGCTGCCAGGTGGGTCAGGAAGGGCTTCCTGGAGGAGGTGGCATGGCCACGAGGAAGGGACAGCGTTGGGCACTGGGAGATGGTGGGTGGAGTCCATAGGGCGGAGGGGATGGTATGGCAGAGGGGATGTGGGGCAAGAAGACACTTGGGGAAACGTTTAAAGCCAGGGTGGAGCCAGGGCTTGGTTTCATCTTGGGGAACTGTTGAGTTTTTGAGCAAGCCTGGGGGACCCTGGACCCCAAGAAGGGGGCCGAGCTGTGCACAGACTTCGCGGACAGCAAGCTCCAGCAGGAAGGTGTTCCCTACGAGATCTAGGCGGAGGGCCCAGCCCACTTGTCACACGGCACACGGCATGTGCTCTGTGGCAGGGCCCTGCCACAGCACCTGTGTGGCACCAGCCCAGTGAAGTCGCGGGCCAAGGGTAGGGCAGACTCAGTGCGGCCGGTCTGGACCACTCTCAGTGCTGCACAGTTACAGAGCACTTTGTGGTCGTTCACATAGTACATGTGTATCTTTGATCTCATCTAATCCTCTCCAGTTACTCTGCCTCTACAAGTAAGGCAATGAGGGGGGAAGAGGTCAGAGAGGGTAAGCCTCCCCAGGGCCGAGGACTCGTGCAGTGCTCTGCTGGGGGCTGAAGCCGGGTTTCAGCCCTGCCCCAGCACACAGCACCTCAGAGCACTCAGAACAGGGAGTGGAAGCACCCTTTCGTCTGTCCCTGCAGGCCCGGCCACCCCTCACCGTAGGGGAGACACGAGGTCCGCAGGAGAAGCTGACCGGCCCAGAGGCACACAGCAGGATCAGGCTCACCTTTCGATTATGCTGCCACGTGCTTTAGTCTTTATTTTTCTGGTTGACAAATTCCTGGCTTTCAGACAGCAGGACTTCAAACAAGAGGTTTATTTTAAACTTTATTGTACCTGCCTCTAGATTTCCTGTCTGGAGAATGAGGCGCACCTTTGCTGTGAATGTCGCCATGGACCAGCCTGTGTCCAGAGGCCAAACTGTGACCCAGATCTCACTCCCTCTGGGCTCCGGCATGGGGCCACTTTGGCAGAGGAGCCTGGGTGGAAGGCACCCACAACCTCTGCTGGGCATCCGGGCCCAGGTGGTCGGCCACACCCTGCAGAGCACATGCCTTGGCCTCTGTGTGCCTGGAGTTGTGCCTCGGCCCCTGGCCCAGGGCTGGACTCACCTTTCCCAAGGGTGCCTGGGTCCTTGGTGGCCCACTTCAGTCTCCCTTCTTGGTGTTCCTGTGGCTGGAGCGGGTGGAGCTTGCAGCCCACCCCTTGTGTGGTGCTAAGCACGCAACGACCATGTGCCACCTGAATGTGTGATTTAAACCAGGGTGACCTGGGGCTGGCTTTACCAGGAGGGGAGCCGTGGCCACGCTGCTATCCCATCAGTGCTGTCCTTGTTCTGTCTGCAGGATGCAACCTGAAAATCTTCAACAACCAGGAGTTTGCCGCACTGCTGGCTCAGTCTGTGAACCAGGGTTTCGAGGCCGTGTACCAGCTGACACGCATGTGCACCATCCGCATGAGCTTTGTGAAAGGTTGGGGAGCCGAGTACAGGTCAGTGTTAGGGGACAGCTTGAAACAGCAGAGCCAAGGCCCCTCGGAGATGAAGCCAGGTCTCAAGGAGCGGAGGGAGGCCCAGCCTGGCAGGCAGTGAGGCAGGGTCGCTCAGCCCTGGGTAGCGGTGTTTGCTAGCACTCAGCGCCATCCACACATACGTCCCATTTCATCTTCATACAGCCTTGGGTGGGGAGACGGACATCATCCCTGCTGTTCAGATGTGGGGACTAAGGCTGAGGAAGGAAGGTGACTCCCCTGATGTCACATCAGTAGTAGAAAAACTGAGCCCAGCACTGTGCCTTCCAGGTGGCCACTTGCCCCCCTTCCTTTGGGGCAGATGGCTTCAGAGTGACCCTCTCCAGGAAGTAGAGTCCTCAGCTCATGGCTCCATCTGATTCAGGACCCCTGGTGACCCTGGGCATTCGAGACCATGACGGTGAGGCGAACCTTCCAGAGCTTTCAGTGATAACAGCCTGCTGCAGCGTGTGTGTTGTGGGTTCACTACTACTGATCTAGGATATTAAAGATGACAAGGAAGGAGCAAGATTTGAGTGATCACAAGGGAAGAACATTGTTTATGTGTGTAGAACTTTTTTTAGAATTCTAAACGTGGCCCCGATTGTAGTTCTAACCTTTCTGCCCGGTGGTAATGGGAATCCAGGCCCTTTTCTGTCCACACTCCACACACAGCACTTCCCGAGAGGTGGGGCTGTGTCTACACCCCGCCCAGCCCCCAGCTCCCAGCTCTAAGGCAGCCGGACGACACAGCGGTACCCACACGTCAGCTGGGGCCAGCGCCTTGCAATTTACTCTCCCCTTCTGTTCACTTTTCCAGATGTTTGGAATCTATTTTGTTTTGCAGTCATTCTGCACCCCGGCCAAACCCATTTCGGCATTGGCCTGGGGCCACCGTTTATAATGAAACCCTGATGAGCATGACTTATGGAAAGTCAGATTCTCAGAGGATTTCAGTCTGTAAAATCCTCCTCCTCCGTTTACCGTATTGTAGCTGCTGCTGTTCGGTGCCTGCCCCGTAGTGCCAGGGCGTGCAGCACCCTGGTCCCTGGGGTCTGTAAAATCCAGAAAGTGACCATGGAAAGAGTCACCATCGTCAGTGCCCTGCAGAACTTTGGACAATGTTATGACGACCTGAAGAGATTAGCCCAGGCCCGGAGGTCCAGCGGGAAAAAGGGTTTAGTTGACCTTTTAGCTCTGGCTTGGGTCACTTAGGGAATTAGAGTAAGAGGTTAGAAAATTAGTATTTTAGTGGGAAAGGAAAATGTTTAAAGATGGAGCCCTGGGGGCCAGCCCTGGGCACCCTTTGCTCAGCAGACACAACCGGCCCACCTCTGAACCGCCCCATCCCGCCTGAAGCAGGGGATAAACGCCGAGGGTAGCCCTCACCACAGAGAGCCTGGACTGGCGGGGCACTATGGCCCTCCAGCGCCAAGTGCTGGGAAGATGCCCTGTGGCAGTGTACCCCTTTCTGTGGGGACACCGCGTCGCCGTGCAGGGTGTCCTGCCAGCACACTCAGTCCTGTGCGGTCACTGCGTCACTGCCGCCTGGCAGCACTGCACGCCAGCCATGAGGCAGGCGTGGCCCCTTCCCAGAACAGTCTCGTCCTCCTGCCTCTGGGCCAAGCAGAGTAGGGTTTCAGCATGTCTCCGAAGAGGCCAAAGGCTGCGCGCAGGGCCCAGGCTCCTGCTTCCGGCAGGCCCTAGCCTCTGCTCGCTGGCCAGCCGCATCACCAGCCAGCCTGAATTTAGATAAAGTGCTGTGGGGAAAACAAACGTGTGGTGTGCCTTGGTTTTTTCCAGTAATTGTTTCATGGCTAGCTCTACTTGTAAGATTTTCCAAAATAAGGCCATAGATGAGAATTATATCAGCACACCGGGAACTGAAGGCGTGTGGACGCTGTCGGCACTTTGTACAGAACGCCCCCTGTCAGACAAACGCACGTCATTGAGGCCGCTGGGGCCAGTCTGGGTGGGGTCTGGGATGGGAGCTGCAGGTGCCCATGTGATAAGGAGCCAGAGACCTCTTTGCTGGGGGGGCCTCTGGGCTGCCCTGGAATTGACCTTACATGTTTAACTCGTTAACCCATTTATACCAAAGATTGGAAGTTTTGAATTTTGGCATGGAATTCATGTATGTTACCTAGAAAAAAATCAAGGAACAAGAATTTGAAAACATCTCATTGTGTTCCGTGGTTATGAGCATTCCCAAAATGGCTCCTAGGCATCCAAGGATTAAGGTCCTCCTCCTTCCCCCTCAAAAGCAGCTGGCTTCCTCAGAGTCCTCCTTGGTTGGAGGTTGTTTGGCCTGGTGGTTGAGCGAGTTCCTGGTACCCTCTTTAGAGGAGCATGTAAGAGGGTGGGATGTGTCGCTGGCTTTGGGATAAGCACCGTCACCCGAGCAGACAGAGGTGGTCTGCCGAGGGCGAGTGTCCTCTGGATATTTTCTAAGCCTTCCACCCCCTCACTGTTTTTGCAGGAGACAAACAGTGACCAGCACCCCCTGCTGGATTGAGCTGCACCTGAATGGGCCTTTGCAGTGGCTGGACAAGGTCCTCACGCAGATGGGCTCCCCCAGCATCCGCTGTTCCAGTGTGTCTTAGAGACCCTGGGTGTGCAGGGGAGGTGGGCTTGGGCACGTCGCCGGGGAGAAGACGGAGAACATCAGGACTCTACTCAGCCTGCTCGTGTCAAGGAAAAGGCAGTTTTTCTCCCTCAACTAAGGCGAGGCCAGCCTGTTCTCACGAAACACAGAAGCAAACCTAGAGGTGGATTTTATGAACATCAGTGTCTGCTGAACCTGCCTGCCATTGGCCCCGGTTTGAAGGACAAGAACCAGCTTCTGCTCTTGCGGCGTCAGTGAGAGGGTCGTGTTTCACTGCTTGGCCTTCCCCAAGCCGCCTTTCATAAGGACAGCAATCTGGGATGTCACAGCCCAACAGCAAGGCCCTCTGTCCAGGACCGGGGTGTGGAGTCCACCTTTGGAGGATGTTCTGGCTCTCTGGCACTCCTGAAGGCGCATTTCTGGCCGAGCCCCTCCAGGTGGGCGGGGAGTGCTCCACTGGCGCTCTACTTTCCTGGAACACACTGCTTGGCAGGATAGGTGCATTCAGCAGAGTGCCGTGCAGCTGGCCCTTCTTGGGAAGCCCTCTTCTTTGTCCTTGCTCACTCGGAGCGCTGGGAGGATCTGCCGAGGCCCAGTGTGTACGCAGCGTGTAGCATCTTTATCATACTGGTCCTCAAAGGGACTGGAGGGCCAGAAAGGGTTCCCAAGAGGCAGGGGCTGAGCAGCGCTGTGCTGGGGCAGCTCTGACGCCGGAAGTGGTTGCTCCGTATTCTGATGTACATGGCTGTGTTGGTTTATATAGTCAGGTGTACTAAGTAAATCACCTTCAGCATACACTCGTTCAAAGGTTTTACGTAAGCCCTGGGTAGGCGCACTGACTTGGGAAACCAGCACACGATGACGACTCTTCCCCACCCACCAGGTGAAGCTCTGCCAGGTTCTGTGGAGCAGCTACCTGCCGACACTTCGGGAAGCTGGAGTTGACGAAAGCAAATGCACCAGAAGGGAAATGTCGCAGGCCAATGCAGGCATATGAAAGGGCTACTAAAATTGTTTTTATACCTTTGAAAATTGCAGGCTTGGTGCAAAGAAGTCAGTCATGTCTGCCCTGGGACGGAGGTTATCTAGCTCGCCGTGGAGGATCATCAGTGACAACTGCTGCAGTGACACTGTGCGATAAGTACCGCTCCCAGTGGCAGTTAGGGAGAAAACTAGTGTAAATTACTTCAACTGGAAAACAAATGAAAAAGAGCCCTCGCTTTTACTGGCCTTTTACAGAACACAGCACACAGGCGTGACACCTGCAACTGGTACTTTATTCTTTGCTGCTGGTTTTTTGTTGTTGTTAATGGAAAGACTTATCCCACATTTTTGCATGGATTTATACCAGGAAAAATGGATTTTTAAAAGGATTTCCTATGGAAGTCCTGTCTTATTCTAGGTGAAGGGAAGAAAGCGTAACTTTTGGCAGGTTCTGAACCTCAAATGTGAGGAAATTTCGGATGCCCGATGAAGACTTGGGGCACTTGTCGGGGCCCCACCTGCAGGATCCTGTGCCCCTGTGGCTGGAGACTGGAGGTTTCCAGGTAGCAGCGCTGCACCCCAAGCCTCCAGAGGAGGAGGAGCGCCTTGCCAGACTTGTGCGAATCTTCCCGTGAGGGGTGCTGGCCCAGAGCCCGCTGAGGATACAAAACTTCACTTCCTCTGCAGGTGTGAGGCTCGTGCCTGGCTCAGCGGCCTGCGGACTGCCGCTTGCAGACACGGGAAGCCCTCTGGTCCTCCTGGATGTGCTTCGGTGTTCCTGGTCAGTTCTGAGGGCCAGCGTTCTCCACCTGCTGTGTGATCTGGGCACAGTCATCTTCCAGGTGCTCGGAAACCAGCTGCAGGGGCAGCCCGAGTTTGCGGATCCAGTGGTCAGGTTTGACTGTCTCTGGAGAGTGGCTGCTGCGAGGAGGCATGAAGTTTGGATTTTGTGTTTTTCCTCAGCCCCTTTTCCTTACAGACCACTGGGGCAGGACACGTGAGGAAACTGCAGCAAGCCTTTGGCATCACTGGGAGTAAGGCTGGGCATACTGAGAGGTTGGCCAGTGGCGCCGCTCCCCTCACAGAGCACAACAGATGTCCTTTGGGCTTGTATAATTAGTGTCCTTTCTAAGCCACAGAGCTAGTTTCATAGTTTTAAATCTTATTGTACAAATGGCATTTATACATTTAAAAATGTTTTTAAAGGTGGTGGTGGATAGCAGTTTTGAGTGTGGTTCTCTCAGGTCATGTGACCACCTGTGCTGGCCCGTCCCTGGAACTGGGGCAGAGGTCCTTGTCCTCGCCTCCTGGGAGCCAACATCCAGTCCGTGGCCGCCTCCACTCTCCCCTCCTTAGCGACTTCATTGAGTAGCACAGATCCTCGCAGGGCCAGGTTGGGTTGCTGGCCTGTGCCAGCACGTCACCCCAGCTGGCCACCTGCCTGGTAGGCTGTGGCGAGACCTGACGCTTTGAGAGGAGCCCAGAGTCAGGAGCAGGGACCTCGACCTTTAGGAAGAACACACATGAGGGCAAGGCTGCTGGCAGACTTCTCCATTATCCTGATGTTGTCTGTGTAGAATTTTTTTTTTTTTTTTACTGACCATGGTGATTATTTTTTAAAATCCTTAATGTATTGAAATGAGCTGTAGCACAGATCATGTGCTTAATTTGTTTTTCTGTCTCCTCCTCGGCTTCCCAGAGCTTGGATGTATTCCAGTACTAAAGGCTCTTAACCAAACCGCAGAGAGGGGTTTTCTTTAAGTAGCGTGTGTTTGTCAGGCGTGGACGCGAGTCTCAGGGGAGACGGCAGACCTCGAGTTTTGTTCGTGCTCAGCCTCACACTGTCCCTTCCAAGGCTCTGCGGTGGTCTCCTTCAGTCCTAAGAGGAGGAGCTGGGAAAGGAACGCGACACTGCTCTAGGGCTGCTTACTATGGGGCTGCGGCGACGGCACAGGCTTAGCCCTGGACCCTCCTTCCTGTGTATTTTCACACATTAGAGCTGGGAGTTTTCCCCAAATCTCCATGTGTCTCTTTACTAGAAGATAACCTGAACACAGCTAAGTGGTACCATTTTCCTCGTGTGGCATCAATGTTCCCCCGTGTAAGTCTTCACTGTCTTTCCCTCTTAGGGAGCACTGGGTGGGAAGTAGGAAGACATACGCGGCAGGGTGTGGGTCACAGATGGGGCGGCCTGACACCCCGGCACCCCTCAGAAACACAGCTTTCATGGGAAAGAAACTCACAATTCATGTAAACTGGATTGAGAAATTCTCAGTGATTCTGTCATTGATTTTTTTTTTTAAATGCGGAAGTAATGTAAACTCTAGCATTCTGATGTTTTTATATTTATGTAATAATTTCTTAAAACCATTCAGATAACTATTTAATTTTTTAAAAATACCTTTGGAAAGGTCTCTCCTCCAGGACAGTGGCTGGAAGAGTCAGGGCACAGCCAGTTCTCAGTGTTGGTGGAGGGTGTGGGGGGAAAACCAAAGCGGACTGGCTAAGCAGGCAGCACATATTGAAACGGGGCCCCTTCCTAGGCATGCACAGATGGGGCCATCTTTTGACCGAGAAGCCTTCCCCTCACCCTTAGTGCCAACTCAGCGGCTCCGAGCACCCTCGTTCTGGTGTGTGGGGGTGCGGGGTGGGGACTAGAGGGTGAAGGAGGATGCCAATCACCTTCGCTATTCAGCCAGCCTGAGTCTCTGTAAAAAGCATGTATGTATTTATAGTGTTTTAGATTTTTCTAACTTTTGTATTCTAAAAGCAGCGCACCTGATTAAGCATTGCACCCCACCCCTTCTTAAAGATTCATGTTGTCCCGTCCCTTCCCTTCTGCTCTTCTAAGCGCCCTTCTAATAAACTTTTCATTGAAAAGCTCCTACATCTGGTTTTTACTGCTGTCTCTGGGCAGAGAGATTGAAAAGCGAGTCCCATGTATTCTGACCAGCAATGGACCCAACCACCATGCTCCCGTAGCAGCCATGGGGCACCACATGGGCCCAGCCAGGCCTTCCAGGACAGCAGGAAGCCCCACATCTTTGCTCCCACCCACAAATGCTGCCCAGTCCCTCTGCCACACTGCAAGGCCACCACTGAGCTCAGGCCTCTCCCAGCGGGCCCCTTCTATGCTGTCACCGTGTCTGAAATGCCTCCACATCAGTCTTGCCACATGGTTTTACATGCCCCAGGGACTAGGTTTCCTTACTGTCCATCTCAGAGGACTGTGAATTCTAGTGAAAATTCATTCTTAATTCCAAATCCCAATGAGAAAGAGACTTCAAGATATAAAATGCCATTTGCTTCCGTGTCTGTCAGGCCAGCTCTTTCCTGCCTTCCTGGCTCTCAGAGACGGCCTCTCCCCTTCTGCTGCTTTGCTTCTCAACAGCACAATGCAGCCCTTGTTTTCCTTGCTCCCTGTCACCCCCTTGCTAAGGCTGTCCTGGCTGAGCAAACCTCCTTTGTGAAGAGCTTCCACCCCTACCCCCCAGTCTCCTTGGCCTCTCACACAGGCTGCTCTCCTTGGGCCTGCACCTCTTCTGGGGGCTGTTCCTAGACCACTGGATATGCTCTTGATGCTTTTCTCCGTGAGTAACTGCATCAACCCTTATTTCAGCCACACAAATACAAATGACTTCTGAATTGATGCTCGGAGACTTTCAGATTCATGTCCACTAGCCTGCAAGCTGTTATCTGCAAGTGCCACTAGGACGCTGATGGTGAACCATACAAACAGCCCACAGTGGCACGTGTGCCACAGGACCTCAAGCTCCTAACGGGAAATGTACAGTTCATCACCTTCCGGTCCTCTGGCCTGCAGCCCTCCTTTTGGCACGACCATCTCCTCAACCTGTGTCCAGAAGCCACTGCTGTGTAGTCTCTTTGCTCCCCACCTCTAATCAGCCCTGCTTCCCCACTCATTGCCCCACTCCCTAAGGTGCACAGGCCTCCGACCTGCCCAGTGTGAACTCACACAGCCAGTGTTAGCCTTCTGTTACTGTAACAAAACACCTGTGGTGATTAATAAGGGCAAAGGCTTGCCTTACTGTTTTGGAGGCATCAGTCCGTGGTTGCTTGGCCCTGTGCTGCAGTGCATCATGGCGGGAGGAACCGCTCACCTCATGGTGGCCGGGAGGCCGAGATGGATGGACAGGAGCTGGGATCCCAGAGTCCTTTCAAGGTCATGTTCCCAGTGACCTGACCACCTCCCAGTGGTGCCATGAGCTAGGGACCAAGCCTTTAACCCAAGGACTTTCAGAAAATGCTCAGGATCCAAACTGTACCCCCCACCCCCCATAACATGCCCTCCAACATCTTCAGTCTACAGCACAAACTCTCAGGTCTTCATCACAGAACACTGGCTGCCCCCTTTGCTCTAGTTCAGTGCTGAGCCTGCCTTGTCTTCTGCAGCCCAGGCAACTATAGTTCTCATGTGTCATCCTTGTCCCTGTGACTGCTTGTGTCCTCTGCCTGGAACATCAGCCTCTCTGGCCTCCACCTCTCTCCCTGGCTCTCTGACATACACCAAGAGTTCTGCTAGCCTTTACTGAAGCTTTGCGATTTGATGTGAACATCTCCTCCAGGAAGCCTTTCGTGAGTATGTATGTTGCCACAGGCTCCTGCACTATGCGCTTTCTCCACTGCTAAGCTGTGCATTCCTGGGAGCGGGGTTTACGCTTTACTCTTGTGCCCCTGGCTTCCTGTGGCCATGATACATTTTTGCTGAATAAATGAATCAACTGGTGCCCTATCTAGCAGACTTCACTTCAGCAAATCTTTTGCATCCCTTCCCATTGGGTTACTCTGTCAGTCCTTGCATATGAAAGAAGGAATGTCACCAAAATACACTTCCTGATTATCTATTTTGGCTCTTCCAGTATTCTGATTTATCTTCCCTTTATTCCAGGGACAGCAAATACGTGGAAAATTAAGTACCTTGCCCTGTATCTCTTTCCATGACCAAACCCTCTCATCCTGGGCTAGGTCCATGCCCGGTTTCAGAATCCTTAACATGGCTAGACAAGTAGGCAGACACTGATAAGGCTGCAGCCACTTTCCTGGAGTGTGTTTGTAGCCAGGTGCCTTTTCTGGTCACAAACCTGTGGCTCCCCAGACTCCTCCAGAGTTGGGGCCGACTCCACAAGGTCTTCTCTAATGTTGCTCCAGCCTTGTCTACCACCATTGTCTACCCTGGACTACCTGGGTTTTCCTAACAGGCCTGTTGCTTTCTTACTTCTGTGTCTCTTTATGATGTAACTTACACTAAGAATTTTGCTGCCTCCACTTAGCTATCTGCCCAAATTCTTTATTCTTGTAGCTCAATTCAAGCATCACTTCCCCCAAGTCAGTGGCTCTCCAGTATGCACCAGCAGTACCATTGGGCACGTGAGAATGCACACACGCAGGCCCTGCTCAGACTACTGAATCACACCCTGGGCCTTCCCCGCACAGCTCAGTTTAGAGCTGCTGCTCCAGGAAGCACCCTCTGCTCCGCCCACCCTGCCCTGCTCTTTTCTCCTGTACCAACGAGGCTGGTCATGGCGCAGTTCACATTCTGCCTGGCATCCTGTCCCCTGTGGCCTTGTCCTGCTTGCGCCCTACTCCCACCGAAGACGGACTCTGAGCTCCTCAAAAAGAGAAACCACATCTGTATGTGAGTCCGTGTCCTTTGCCACGCCTTGCTCTGAGTCCCGCAACAACAAGGTCATGGTCAAGAGTTGGCTTGTTTTAGCCCTCACCAGTCCCGAACGAACAAGTCTGAGGCTATCTCACTCTATTAATAACATCCTGGGAATTTCCTGGAGAGGTACGATTGGTACAAACCACATCCTTGAACTTCAGATTAAAAGAATCTTTTCTCTTCCAAATGACACTGATGTTTCCATAAAGTACAGAGCCCAGGCCTTACTCAGCCCACATTCCTGCAGCATTACTGACTGGCCACTTCCTCCATCACAGAGAAGCAGGGAGGCCTCCTCATTAGCAAGCCAAGTGCGAGTGGCTTTGTGTGTCCGCTGTGCATTCCAGGGTGTTGCTGGTGTCTGTGGACAGACACACACAAGCCTAGCCCCAAGCTGAGCTCCAAAGGTGCAGTACTTCCTGTCAGGGCCGGGTGCTGAGTCAATGGGACACTGAGAAAAGGTGTGTACTGTTGCTATTACCTCTTCTGTTTGTTCCTCATTCTGCAAATCAGGAGAATGACTTGGAATCAAGTGGGATAGTTTTTGTTTTGTTTTGTTTTGGTGCTGGGGATCAAACTCAGGGCCTTGTGCTTGTGAGGCAGATACTTTGACCACTGAGCTAAATCCCCAGCGCTGAGCGAGATAGTTCTGACACTAGAAACAACCTCCGTGAAGAGCGAGACTCGGGATGCTAGTCACACGCACAGGAAATGCTGAAATATAAAGCTCAAGAGATTTGCAGGGACGCTTTCTGGGCGTGCCTACGCATCACAGCTGCGGGGGACCACGACACTAAACTCCTAAAGGAATCGGAATCAGAAACCAGAACTCAGTTTTATCCATCCAGCCTTTTACAAATTGTAGGCGAGTTAAAATAGGGCTCCGGCTTGTATCAAGGTGTTCCTAGATTCAACGTAATTGGCCAGGTTTTACTTTCTCTAAACTTCTGTATTCCTCTAACATGATTTAGTGTGTGATGCCACAGTGCTGTAGCAAAACTGTCTACTGTAAGAATGTGGTTGTGTGTGTGTGTGTGTGTGTGTGTGTGTTGTGTGAAGAGCAAATCTAACTCATCAGGGGTTCGCTGAATGTCCCTCTCCATTCATGCAGCAGTCAGTGAGTTGCGGCACCAGGCACGCGAAATATGCGCCTGCTAAGTCGAGCTTCGCAGCAGGAAACACTCGGCTCAGCGGTGCTCAGAGAGCTCCCACTTCACCTGTAGACAGAGACTCTCCTGGTGCTGCTTTGGCTCCAGAGGCCAAGGCAGGGCCGGGGTGACCTCAGAGCTTGCTCGGTGGCCAATGTCAGGCAATGCGCAAGGCCAAAGGGATCTGACAAGCCGGGGCAGAAGTGCTGATCCTGCCTCCCTACGGTGGGTACGTGAAATCAGCTGTGATACAAGCAGTTTCCAGGAGCGGCCTAATGTGCTCTCTGCTCCTGGAGCCACACGCCACATTACTCAGCCATCTAAGTCTAGCTTCCCTGGATCTCTAGCTTCCTTCAATCAGATGTGGCCAAGGACTATAAATAGAAAAAGCAAGCAAACTGGTTCCGTCAATCTTCTCATACTCTGGCAGGACAGCATATTTTAAAATTATAAAAATATCTATGTCTTCATCGCTCTAAAATTATTATGTAACACATGATTTTCCTGGGAGGAAAAAGTTTATTCCTATCTTTCCCTACTTCCAGCGCTTTGTGATCGTATTCACCAAACACAAATCACACCTTCAAACGAAAGCTAAGGGCCTACTATGTGCCAAGCAGTGTTACACAGACAGAGAATGTTTAAGAAAAAAGCCCAATCTCTTAAATCCCAGCTGCATGGTCTGCAGCTTGTGGTGGCAGGCACACAGGTCCATTTACTGACAACTGTCAGTGCAGTATTAGCTCCAGATTGCTCTTCCAAACATGAACCATTAGTAGATAAGAGACACCTTTACCCTACATGTGCGCTGAAAGGGGCCCATATCCCGAGAGCTGAGGTCTTAAAGCAGGGGTACACAGCACACACAGCTACACGGCACACACGGCTACACAGCACGCATGGGTACATGGCACGTGTGGGCACAGCGACTCCAACAGAATGCATCTGACGAACCCTTACACTCTTCACTACACGTGCCTAATCCAAAGGAGGAGGGAAAGCTTATCCCACACATATCCCTGTTGAAAAACAACAAATTCATAATAATATACATTAGCAGCCTTTGGAAATGAATCATATTTTAATAACCTGGCTTTGCTTAATCCACAAAATCAAGTTCATAGTTTTTTTCTCATCTGTTTCCCCTAAAAATGTGGCCTAACACATTTTCTAAAAATTTCTATGTTTTAAGAAAAATGTGTTCTACCTTTCGGTCAACCCCAAAGCCAACTCACCCTCTGTTTTTAATATGGGGTAACACAGCCTCAAGAAACAACACCCTAAGGAGCATCAAGAAGTATCAGTCCCACTGGTGGGAGGAGGGCAGGGCAGAGCAGGGCACCATGACACAAAGCACTTCAGAAAAGGAAAGGCAAAGGCAGCAAGCAAGACAGCACCCACCATTCCCTGGGACGCCGCTTCCGCGGCGAGCTGTCCCCTCCCTGGTGGCTCGGGCAGCCCCGGTAGCATCCTGTCCTCCACGTGGGCCTATACCGTGGTCCCTGAGGCAGGCCTGAGCTTGTTTTTGCTCATGACCTAATGTGTGTTCCCTCCACGCCATGCGAGCGGGTTCAGAGCCCACGCTTGGCCAGAACCGGCACCGACCTGTGTGCCGCACCATCAACCCCAGCGCCATGCCAGTCTGGAGCCGCAGTGGTGACAGCTCAGAGGAGGTGGGTGACACAGACTGCACAAGCATCTACCACAAAGACATCAGGATTTTATTCACCACACTTTCTACTCCTGCTTTGAGACTCTGCTGTGTACGGTCGGTTTCTCTGGGGCTGAGCCCTCAGGGTCCGGGATAAAGGACACAGGACTGTCTCCAGGCCACACAGGGTGCTCAGGTGTGTGCTGCCTGCTGCTTCTCCCCTGCTCAGTGTGCCTACCCTGGCAGTGACCTGCCTTGTTTTCAAACACAAAGAAGGGACACTCTGAAGGGTGACAGCACAGCTCTGGCATCTCGGGCAGCAGGGGAGAAGGCTAAGGCAGAGGAGTGTCTTTGCAGGACCGCAACACAACCACCTCGGTCATCAGCACACTGCGTCTGTGACCCGCACGGAACCCTTAAGATTTCTCTCACATGCCCCACCACCAGAAGAGGGCTTTTTAATCTGCACCGGATAGGAAACCTTTGCTTTATTTCTTGCAGTCTAAAAATACACACTGGTTTTCCAGTTCTTTGTGGTGTAAGCTCAGACACTGTACTTCAAAGAAACTCTCAGAAACGCTTGCTAAATTACACAGAAACCCATGGGCCACCGACTCCACCCAACCCCTCATACTACAGCACAGACTGAATCTGGAGCCACCTCCTTTCGCCTGAGACAAAGCCTCAGAGCTCAGAGCTGCAAGCTCCTGGGGTGGGAAATTCCCACCATCACCCAAGAGCTCTGGTCTGGGGAAGGAAGTGTGGACGCAGGGAACGTGACACAAAGGCTGGCTAGGAGTGGCTGCTTGGCTCCTTCTGTAACTTGGGCAAACCGCACAGACCACTCAGACTCACCCTACCCCATTCTTGGAAAAAAAAGGTATTTGAGAAATTCTCCTTATTGTCACTGTACTCCTCGCCTCCTTACACTGAGGGAGAAAGACTTCTCCAGAATTCCAGAGCACTAAGGGGGACCCTGAGAACAAATCCAGCGGCTAACATAACGGGAATCTGAGCGAACGTAACTGGCTCGAGGAGGGAGGTACCTCGGGTAGAGACAGCTAGCATCTTTGTCAGCCAAACCTAGTAGGAGAATTTAATGTTCTTCATCAGAAGAAAGGCCTTCAATTTCATCTCTGTCTCCCCCAATTGCCATCCAGAAGGCTTTGGCCACCTGTGGAGAGAAGGAGGCAACAAATTTTAGGCAACAGCTGAATTTCAGTCTTCCCTCGAACTGATGAAACCTACATTTCTGCACTCTGCCCTCCAGCCCGCTGGTAAAATAAGTATGTCCAAACCCTTAAATACCCTTTGACCCAGGACTTCCACATCTGGGAGTCTAAACTCAGGATATGAGCAGGGTTGCATACAGAGGTGGAGCTTGAGGAGATGCACAGATTTGTTATTTACAGCAGCAAAAAAATAAACATACTGGTGGCCTAAATCTCCAAAAAGAAACTGGATAAATTATGACACATACATATAATCAACTACCATCAACCATATAGGTTTCCGCCAAGAACATGTGATGTGTTGGTTATAACAAAACAACTAAGAATTTCCTGGCCCAAAAACTAGGAAGACAAGCATCCCAAGTCTTAATGAAGGTTCCAAGTCACTCAGCATACATTTGAGAAATCTCATTTTGACATGGTAACTGTGTTACTATTGCACAAATCTTTACATGTAAGTTAGTATCCAATGAAAGCTCACACCAAGAACATTTAGGGGTACACAAGCATGACACATAACGACACCGGACCTTTTGAAGGTACTGAATAAATACCTGCCTGATTTTTCTCACCTTTTCTGCGTGCAACTTTCTTTGCTCATGAGGAAGCGTCGCAGCCTTGTCTAGGGGGAAAATATAGCTTAAGAAATTTGTCTAACAGTATAAGGGAATCTGGAATGTATGGATGTTCTAACAGAAGAAGGTGGGAGGTGGGTTTCAAAGACTTATGTTTGTAGTGTGGTCATCACTGCTAGTAGGAAGTTTAAATCTTCCAAATTTTCCATATGGAAATGACGTAAGAAAATCAGTGGGGACCCAAGAGATGCCGTGTTAATGAGACATGCCAAAAGACATAGAGAGGTGCAAGAAGATGAGAAAGTAAGAAAGAGAACAAAGAAAGGAAATTTTCCATAGGGAAATTTTATCCACAGAGGATGGCCCAGCCCCCCAAGCAGGGAAATTTCTCAGTACAGCTAAGACCAGATTCAAATCCAATCCAGCAGTTACAAAATAAAATCCTACTACATAAAGTAGGTGAGCATCAATATGGGAATATGCTAGCAACAGTGGAACTCATTACCTTTCATTTCCTTTAACTTTGAAAAGAGTCTTTCAAAATTTTCCAGATCTCCTCCTCCAGTGGTAAGGCTGGCTAACTCTTGAATATCCAGATCTAACATGGGATCTGAAACAAGGATTTGTCACACGTTATTTCTGCCTGAGCCAGCAATGCCCAGCAACGCTCCCAAGGCAAGAGTGATGCTGGCTTCAGGGAACATGGCTAGGAACCGAGTGCCTGGCGTGTCCCAGCTCTGCGGTGCACCGTGCTGCTCACGCCTCTGGCCAGGGGACATCACTGCCTGTGGCCCCGAGGCAGTGTGACAAGGAAAGGCGTACTAGAGCTCGGGGCTGCAGGGACCTGCTCAGGTCATGGCTCCCAAATAAGCTGAGATTTAGGTGATTCCATCTCCGGAGGCCACACATGCTCCACTAAGGCACAGCAATTCAGAACTGTGACCAAAAGCGACACCACACTTCCCAGCACAGCGGGCGTCATCCTATCCACGACGGACAGCAGCCAGCTAAGCTGAGGAGGACAGACTTCGTGATCCACAACTTTAGGATGAACAACGCTCGCTTTAAGATGAACTCACCTAAATCACAGTGAGCGGTTCAGAAGCAGAGCCGAATTAAATTCGTATTTTCTTAGGACAGATCCTTTATCTACCACAACTCAGCACACTTATTCTTTACCAAAGTTTGTTTTTAATCAGCATTTTAACTCCTTCTGCACTCCCGGCCCACCAGCTTTAGAGCATCTCCCGACCCTCCCCTGCCTCATTCTGCAGTGTCCAGAGCTGTTGTGGCACCTGAACCTCCCGGCACTTCCCGTCACTACTGTAATAAATACATTCCGCTCCAGAGAGCACTTCCTTTGTGCCCACACCACCTTCATTACCATTCCCCCATTTCACAGACAAGGAAACTGAGGCGATCAGAGGTCACTAATGTACTCAAGGTCCTGTCACTAGTAAAAGCAGAACTGCGATTCCAGGGGACAGGACCCCCAAGTTGTGCCCCAATCATTCAAGTCCTGTCCCTATGTATTTGGACTGCAAACTGCTTGAAGACAAAGCTGATGACTTTTCAGGCTGGGGATTTAGGTCAGTGGTTAGCATGCTTGCAAGGCCCTGAGTGCAAGGCCTTGAATTCAATCCCCAGCACACACACAAAAGAAGGACGATGACTTTTCATCCTTTGCATCTACCACAACACCATGCAGGCAACATGGTGGTAAGGCATTTGCTTAATAAGTTTGTTTTCAGTTCAACAGCCACGTCACATAGGCAATATCCATGTACACATGGTAACTGGACTGTGGACATGGACACAACCACTTTATGCTTAATAACAGATTTGGAAGAGGTGTTCAGGTAGAGGGTAATCTACCAAGAAAGAGCAGGAATGGTCACAGGAGAAGGAAGAAAACCAGGATGTGTCGCATTGGGAGAGGCAGGAGGGGCTGTCTGCGGCATGGAATCCTGACAAGGTCACACTGAGGACCGGAAAGGATCTGTTAGATTTGGTGGCACAGAGGTCACTGGTGGCCTTTGAACAAAGTTGTTTTGGTGGCACAGTAGGGACAAAATCCAGACAAGAGTTGAGATGTGCACGGTAGGTGAGACTGGAAATTGGTTTAATAAAGAGATACAGGAGGAGGGTGTGGAGTCAAGGAAGGGTTTTGTTTTTGTTAGGTTTGCTTTTGCCTTTTATTTTTAAATTTTGAGATTATTTTCATCTCACAAAGAGTTGCCAAAATAGTCTATCAACCACGGCCCTGTGTTAACACCTTACATTGCTACAAGTGTTGAAAAACCAGTTAATGTTGACTCCACACTATTAACTAACCCACGAGCTTCCTTCAGACTTCATCACTTTTTCCAGTAGCATCCTTTCTGTGTCCTGGATCCCACAGGGAATTTAGCTGTCCCAGCTCCTTATTCTTCCCCAGTGTGTTCCTCAGTCTTGCCTGACTGGGACACACTGGTGGAGTACTGGTCAGTTACTCTGTGTGACGCCCCTCGGTCTGCTTTGACCTGTTCCTCTTAGGACACCTCGGGCAGGACCGCAGATGTCAACACGCGTCATCGCTGCTGAGAAAGTGACTGGTGTGTGCAGTTTCTCCAGAGGACAGTTCCTACGTCCTCCTGTGTCATCCATAAATACTTCAGTGGAGATGTTTCTCCACTATGCAGATAACCTACTTCTACTCAACTTCCATCCACTAATTTCCACCTTGCCTGCAAAGAGAGGTGTGTACCTTGTGTTGGTTTTCTGTTTCCCTCATTCCTTCTGCATTTATGAACTGGAATTTGTCTATAAGGAGCAAGACTCCTTTCTTTCTTACGTTAGCACAGACTCACGTGGATTTATTCCACAAGTTATAATACACTCACATATGAACTTATTTTGCTGGTCGCATCGTTCCAGCGTTAGCCATCGGAAACTCTCAGGTTGTTGGTTCCTGTACCCTTTTACACACCGTCTTTCTTTTCTAAGCACTTCCTTACTTGCTAGCAACAAAAGATGATCCTGGCTCATCCTGTTCCAAGCCACGACATCAACCACTGCTCAGAGAGCCCCAGTTCTTTTCACTGGAGCCTGGTGTTTAAAAGTCAGGATCTGAGGGCTCCCCACTGCTGTGGGGAGACGGTCGCTTCTGGACCCTGTGAGTGGACAGAGCTAGAAATACATGGATGTATACCAACGTGTGCATGCACACATCTGTCTTCCCCTGTTCTGAGTTCATTTTTACAACCATGAGTTCAATATTGATATATCAGATTCCAATCCATTACCAAGGATTCATTCTAGAATTCTCCTTTATTTGTAATTTCTTTCTCTTACAGTGAAAAGCCTGCATTTCATTATCTGGAACATATTTCTCATGTTTCCCCAAAAATAAGACCTAGGTGGAAAACAATCAGCCTTGAGGACTAGAGATCAAAAACGCCAGCCCCAAAAGCCCATCCTGGCCTCATCTGCGTTCCAGAGCAGCTGCTGAGCTAGGGCACAGGGATGGCAGAGACCATCCAGGGCTAAAGGCCAGGAGGAAGGGTTCAATGAGAGGAGAAGCTCAAATTAACCAAAGAGAAAAAAAAATACTATACCATGTTTTCTTAACATATTTCTATAAATCAATTGTTTGAGTTTCATATGTGGATTATTTTAAAATCAGAAAAACAACTTTAAAATATTGTTACAGCATGTGAGCGCTCAGCAGCACGACAGTAAAGCAGAGCAGCAGTTGCTCTCCAATGAAAGAACATTTATTATCGACTAAGCTTCTGGGCTCTCTGCCTTTGGGCAGCAGACTGGTTCCAGGTGCGAAATGTCCTCCGACAAGTTACTAAGTTTCTTTAGATGTCAACAGCATCTCTGAACTTCTCTGCCAAATTTCACTACCAAATGACAGACTGGATACGAAAAAACTTTAAAAGGATGTAAAAAGGCTTATGAATATAATGTTGCATTATTCTTGTCAGCGTTAATTCTGACTACTGTTAAATACTATCAAAACAACTGTGGAACGCAGAGCTAGAAAGCTGTTTTAACACCTGGTTCTCTTTTTTGGGGGGGTTGCTGGGGATCGAACTCAGGACACTGTGCTTGCTGGGCAAGCGAATGACACTGAGCTAAATCCCCACCCCTGGTCTGTTAGTATTATCTGGGATGATCTGAATCAAGATCCTGGCAAGAGAATCAAAGAGGAAATGCTGCCCACATGCATTTGTTATGTATTTATTCTTCCCCCTTTTTCTGACCCATGGGCAAAACTCACATTCATTTTCTATACATCATCCATTTTCTTCCCTTCTCCATGTTTACAGTCAATGACCCTTCGACGATTTCCATCCAGGCATCTATTCCAAACTCCACAGAGCTGTCTCCTGGAGGCCCAAGGACTTACCCACAATGCTGTCTACCTGGGCATCTGCTGTGTTAGATGCGCCGCCCCGATGGTCTGGGAGGGATTCTGTCCTGTCTGCTGCTGGCAGAGGGGGCTGCTTTGAGGAAAACACACAGAAACAACCATTTCAAATAGGCTGTTTCAGAGATAAATCCCCCAGAAGCTCTTACACACACACACACACACACACACACGCACGCACGCACACACACACCCTGCCCCCTCATTTCCTCTAAAATCCAGGATGAGAGGTGGATCAATTCTCGCCAGTACTATTCAGTTACAGGAGATGGAATCTGAGTCAGAGCAATCAGGGAACAGAAAGAAAGGAAAGTGAAATTACCCTTATTTGCAGACAATGTGATCCTCTATTTAGGAGACCCCAAAGAGCCACCAGAAGACTTTTAGAGCTAATAGACCAATTCAACAAAGTAGCAGAATAAAAAATCAATTTGCAAAAAAAATCAACAGCTTTTCTATAAACCAATAATTAATGACCTGAGAAAGAAAGCAGGAAAATAGTTCCATTCCCAATAGCATAAAAAAACAAACATATAGGAATCAACCTCACCAAGGAGATGAAAGACCTCTATGATGAAAATTACAAACCCCAAAGAAAGAAACTGAATAGGACACTAGAAGACAGAAAGACCTCCTGTGTTCATGGACTGGCAGAATTAATTTTACTAAAATAGCCATAGTATTGAAAGATATGTACGAATTCAATGCAATTTTTGTCAAGATCAAAGTTCCAATGATATTTTTTATAGAATTAGAAAAAAAAATCCTAAAATTCATACAGAAACACAAAAGACCCCAGTCAGAGCAATTCTGGGCAAAAAGAACAAGACTGAAGGCATCGCAATACCTGATTTCAAATTATACCGCAAAGCCATCATAACAAAAACAGCACGGTACTGGCACAAAAGTAGACACACAGATCAATGGGATAGAAGGAGGTCACAGGAACAAATCCACTCAACTACAGAGACCTGATTTCTGACAAAAGGACCAAAAACGGATGTTGAAGAAAAGACAGCCTCTTTTTAAAAATGCTGCCGCTAAAACTAGTAGCTATGTAGAAGACTGAAACTAGATCCCTGTACAAAATCAAAATCAAAATCTCTCACCCAGTACAAAAATCAATTCAAAATGGATCAAAGACCTGGGTGTGCGACCAGAAACTTTGAAACTGCTAGAAGACAACACAGGAAGAACAGGTGATAGGTACAAAAGACTTCCTGACTAGGACTCCAATAGCACAGGAAATAACAGTAACAATTAATGAATGGAACTATATCAAATTAAAAAAGCTTCTGCACAGCAAAGGAAACAACCTACAGAGTGAAAAGACAGCGTACTGAATGGGGAGAAATTTTTTGCCAGCCATTCTTCCAACAGAGGATTCATGGGCAAATTAATAGAAGAGATTTCTCAAAAGAAGTACAAATGCCAATGAGTATATGAAAAAAATGTTCACTATCTTTACCCATTAGGGAGATCCAAATCAAAACAATATCGAAAATTTATCTCGCCCCAGTCAGAAAGGTTACTGTTTTGCTTTTGAGACATGGTCTCACTATATAGTTCAGACTGGCCTTGAATGTACTATGTAGCCCAGGCTGGTCTTGAACTCAAAGCAATCCTCCTGCCTCAGCCAATCCTCCTGCCTCAGCCTCACGAATGCTCAGGCATGTGCCACTGCAAATGGCTGGCTATTGTTAAGAATACAAAATAATAAACGTGGTCAAGAAAGGAGTGGAAGGGTGAGTTGCGAGGAAATTTCTACACTGTTGGCAGGAATGTAAATTAGTAAAGCCACTGTGGAAATCGGTATGCAGGGTCCTCAAAAACCCAAACACAGAACCACCACATGACCCGGCTGTAACACTCCCTGGTATTCACCCAAAGGAACTGAAGTGGGTGCAACATAAGGACACCTGCACACTTAGGTTTCCTGCAGCACAGTTCTCAAAAGCCAGGACATGGATCAGCCTAGCACCCATGCACAGGTAAGTGACTGGGTAAAGACGATGTGGAACACACACAGTGGAGTGTCCTTCAGCCGTAAAGAACAAAAGGGAAGGTAATGGGGGAGGCGGGTAAGATCGAGATGTGCGTATGCATGTATAAAAATATCACCCAGAAATGCAGAATTTAAGAAAATTAGTAGGCACTAATGAAAACGTATTTTAAAAATTGTTTTAAAAGATCCATGTTATATTCAAAATGTGAGGATGTACGTAATCAAGACTGCTTGGAGGCTGCAGAGAAAGACCCGTGGAGTCCCCAAGCACCAAGGGCTGGCAATGCATGTCTCACTGAGGCAGGATCTTGCCTCAGACTATACAGGGCCTTGTACACAGACGTGCTTAATGATGATTTTGTTTTCTATTTAAAGAGCTGGAGGCCTCGAGGAAATCCAAGTGTATTTCTAAAACCACTGTAGGAAAGCATGTGGAGCAGCCCAACCACACACCTCTGGGAAGGGCTGGCTGCTGTCACCGGGGCGTGTGAGCCACCACCCGCATGTGCTTGGCATGACAGGGCTATGTGGGACTCTCCTGCCGTCTACTTTTAATATTCTCTGCCTCCTCTTGACTGGAAAAGAAAAAGTGACGAATGCGTACAGAGTCATAATGGAAAAGAGAAATCAAAGCCAAGGAGGAGAAAGATCTTCACCTCTGAGTGACAGGTCTCTGTTGTTCCAAGGCTGTGGTGTGTCCCAGCCAATGAATTGAGAAGGCTGAAGCTTTGGTTCCTATCTGGAAAGAAAACACACAATCACCATGACATTTACATTCGAAATTTTAAAAATAACTGTGGGGATGAAACAAAGGGTATTTCCTCCTTATCAAAGTTCTAACTATAAAAATGGTTAACATCAATGGCCACACTGGTAGAGTGTGGACCTATTGTTCCCTAAAGACCTGGTGTTGAAAAGGCCTGGGCCCTAGACAGTGGCACAAGAGGGAGATGGGAACCGTAGGAGGTGGGCTCCAGGACAGAGCTAGGTCACTGGGGTGCCCTTGAAGCGGGGACTGAGATCACAGCCCCTCCTCCCCCTCTCTGCCTTCTAGCCTCCTCCATGTAGGCTCCAGCTGTGACACACTGCCTCAACCCAGGCCCAAGAGACCATGGATGGAAATCTCTGAAACCATGAACCAAAGCAGATCTTTCCTCCTTAT
Source organism: Hystrix cristata (assembly GCA_004026905.1). NCBI lineage: Eukaryota > Metazoa > Chordata > Mammalia > Rodentia > Hystricidae > Hystrix > Hystrix cristata. The sequence goes on along the minus strand of PVJO010018479.1, from coordinate 5,223 downwards.
AAATAGATTTTCTTTGATATTTTGCCACAGCGATACAAAGCTGCCTGACATGCATACTCTGCATACATTTTTTAAAATCACAGAGTATTGGTCTAGGTCAAAAATAATGATACAAAAGGCCACTCCCTGGTTTCATCTGCAAAGATTAACAGCATTCATGTTTTAACTGTCACTATGAACAAATACTCCAGTGTTTTGAAATAAGAAAAAAAAAAAGTAAAAATCAATCCCACGGTACAACTGTGTGGTAAAGAAGAACACTCATGTATTCTGAAATAAAGTCATCTAGAGATGAATGAGCCACCTATAACTAAAGCTCCCTAGATTGCTGAGGTCTGCACCTCAGGGGAGGAAAAGTCTGGAGCAGAATGCACAGAATCATGCGCCCCGAGGATTCAAGAACCCCAGTGAGATTTGCCGAGTTATCATCCTAGGACACAGGCCAAAGAATCTCAATATTTAGCGAATATTCCACAGGACGCTCAGGACCAGAAAGTTTGAAAAACCCTGCCTTAGAGTAGAGCATGAAACCCCATCCGAGAGTCTAACATCAGAGACGCAAAGACCTTCCTTCTCAGAAACACAACTTCCCTCCAGCCTGTCTTTCTGGAGCCCACTCCGGCCTCTCTCTGCTCTCTCACAGGGGCTCCTAGCAGCCCTTCACCTCCTTACCCACGGCCTGGGTGTGACCAAACCAAGGACACACTAAGGGTTCCAAGTCTCGCTGCGTGCTACACTGCGTCCTTCAGAATCGGAGGATGTTTACTCAAACATCAGTGGAGCCCTTTCTTTCAGCCAATTTTTTTTTTTTTTTTTTTTGGTGCTGGGGATCGAACTCAGGGCCTTGTGTTTGTAAGGCAAGCGCTCTACCACTTGAGCTAAATCCCCAGCCCCTTCTTTCAGCCAATTTTAAAGCAGCTGTATGTGGTTACACAAGACTTGGGGATTTTACTTGTCATAAAGATCCATGAGCACTCTTACACTTTAGACTATCTGTACAAAAGGCAGTATCCCGTAATAAACTAGTACTGTAAGATGGTCCTCCCTTCTTTTACTGGAAATAACTCAGGCTTTGGGTGTTTGCAAATCTAATTCATAAACCTCTCCATATTCTAATTCCATGGCTTACGTTTCTCCTCTGTTGGGCATTCCCTATGCTTGGCGGGCCGGGCAGCAACTCACGAAGAATAATGCGATACAGTGTGGGTTTGTGCACATCATTTAGACCAAAACGGCCCTCTTAAAACTTCAGCCTCCTCCTTCACGGCAGCTGTCTACACACTCACAGGACTAGGAGTCAGCAGTGGGAGCTGACGCCACATGACAGCTGGGACCACTGGGCACCTTTAGATTTTGTTTCATGTTCGTGTATTATTCACCTACTGAAAGGCCCTTTTTTGCGGGGGCTGTTGGGGATCAAATTCAAGGCCTTGCGCTTGCTAGGCAAGCGCTCTACCACTTGAGCTAAAACCCCAACCCCTCAAAGGGACTTTTAAAAAATTTTATGACTTTATGCTACGTATATTTTACCACAATTAAAAAAATAGTAAAAATGTGTAATGGCTCAATTCTAATGGAGAAAACTATGAAAAAGAATAGTGGAAAGAGAAACAGGCTAGTGGTCAGACAGAAAGGATTTCAATCATGGCTATGCCTGCCTGTATGACTGCAGACAAATTAATGTCTCTCTGTCTCAACTTTCTGCTCTGCGAAATGAGTTGGCTGATAAACACGGTTGAGGCCCCTTCTACTCTAGAAATTGGTGATGTTATAAGGAGGCACCCTTTAGCCTCCCTTAAGGGTAACTTAGAATTAGCTGGGCTTACGTGTTTTCCCCTCCTTCAATTACTTAATAGAGATAAAAATAAGAACTAGAACATTAAAAGAGTCACAGATGGACTGAGTTTACAATCGGGCTTCAGACTAATTATGACAAGCTCTGCTCAGTATTTTCTTATAAACAATGGAGAATTCAGTCATCTAACAAGACAGTTCATTATGTTTCACTGCTTATATTTTAAGGAAGTTAAAAACATCCACTTATACAATTAAGAAAATAATTTGTTTCTGTTCATCCAGAGCAGAGGGCCTGCACATTAACGCTGCTCAAAAGACTTGGATATTTTATACCCAATAGCTTTAAAGAAACCATTTTGCTTGGTTCAGTGTCTCTTAAAATTCTGTCCACATGCACCCCCCCGGCAGCTACTCTTCTCACAGGAAAGAATGATATAAATCTTGTTTGCTAGGTATTTTCATCCCCAGGAGTCAAGGTGTGGAAATGTCACCCTATTAAGAAGCGTTGGCTCATGAGACTGCTGCTGAAAGCTCTCTACGGTCTCACTGATGCCGCAACCCAGGAGACTTTACCGCTCAGCTGCTGCATCTGCAGGGACAGAGAAAGGGGCGCTGCGCACTAAGGGCAGCGGCTCTCCCTTGTCTACAGGGGTCTGAAGCAGGGGGACAGGGCAGGGCGGCACCAGCGGGGGAAGGAGGCAAGACAAGGCCCTGTGACCCAGCACAGACCAGTTTCTGAAGCTGAGGACTCTGCTTGCGGCGCCAGTGTGTGAGGCATGGGAGAGACAGCTGCCATCAAGTGCTCGCTACTGTGCCTCTTCGAGGTAGCCCACCCTACAACGCAGGGTGTATTTTTAGTTTTCTCCCTTTTCCAAAATCTGTAGTCCACCCCCCCCACTACCTTAACAAATGTGAAACTTTGCCACTGCTTATGTTTGTTTCATTCACTTCTTTCTTTGAGACAGAAAGAACCTAGAAATCACCTCTAGGAGGAGCCGCCACACCCCAAAGCCCGATAATAGATTTACACCAAGATCCCTAGAGGACACTTAAAACCACAAATAGTACCAAACACTCTTTATACTGTTTTTTCCCAGGTAGGTTGAGCATCCCTGAAATCCAAAAATACTCCAAATTCCAAAACTTTTTGAGTGCCAGTACTGTATGCTGTTACAAGTGGAAAATTCCACACCTGACTTCAAATGAAGGGCTACAGTTAAAGTTCCGTCCCAGATATACCTCATTGCGTATGGCAGATACTCAAAAAATCTGAAATACCGAAAATCCAAAAATCTTCTGGTTCTAAGCACTGTACATCATGGTTACTGAAGGTGTCTATACGCATGTGATAAAGTTCAATTTATAAACCAGACATAGCCGAGACAGTAACAATAATGACTACAATAAAACACACCCAATTTAACAATATAATGAATATGGTCACCCTCTCAAAACATGTATCTTATTGTACGGAACTCACCCTCCTTGTGACACGGTGAGGTAGTGCTGAAAGGAAACACTTATGGTTTCTCTAACATATCAGAATTGCTGGAAGCACCACTTTGGAGCCATTATTAAGTAAAATTCATACACTGAAATACCTCCACAGTCAATCTGACAACCAAAATGCTACTGAGTGACAGGTGGGGGGGCAGCGTACACAATGTAGAAACGATGCACGAACGGGTAATTCACATTCTGGGCAGGACGGACTGGGACACTGCAATATTTCATTACATTACTCAGAAAAGCACACAATCACGCCAGCTTCAATAGTCTAGTAAGTAGGCATCAATGGAAATAAAACAAAAATGAGAGTGTCATGGAAAAAAATCTAGCTAGCAGTACTGGTTATTAGTATAGATCCTTCGAGGTATGACTGGCAACAAAACCACTACTGGCTCTAGAACAGACTTGAAATGAGAAATTCTCAAGGCTTGGGAATGAGAATTTTATTTTTAAAAGATTTCAAGAAAACTTTAAAGATGTGAAATTGCTTAGATATCTCTTTACGAATCTAAAGGCACATTGCTGTATCAGAAACCCAAGATGCATAGCAACTGACATGTGTCATATGAGACATTTAAAGATTTATAAACCTAGAAGGGAAATTTTGGTATGGGAATAAGAGGAAAAGTTTTTTTGGGGAGTGTGCGGACGATCGAACTCAGGGCCTTGCACTTGCTAGGCAAGCCCTCTAACCACTGAGCTAAATCCCCAAACCCCTTTTTCTGTTTTTTTGAGACAAGGTCTCACTATGTAGTTCAGGCTGGTCTTGAGCTCACTATGTAGCTCAGGCTGGCCTTGAACTTGTGGCAATCCTCATGCTTCAGCCTCCTGAATGCTGGGATTATAGGTGTGCAGTAGTGCACCCGGCTTCAAAAAGTAATTTTTTTAAAATTTTATTTATTTATTTATTTTGGTGCTGGGGATTTAGCTCAGGGGCTTGTGCTTGCAAGGCAAGCAGTCTACCCACTGAGCTAAATCCCCAGCCCCAGTCATTTTTCAAAAGTATGTTTTCTCTTTAATTTTCTGCTCTTCTCCCACTTCTCTTTACCAAGGCAATATGATAAATACATGAATTTGGAGATAAAGGCAGAGACTGGAATCCTAGTTCTACCACTTACCTTGCATCTTACATAAGTTATACCTTCTCTTAGTACAGTATCTACATTTAAGCAGTGAGTCAAACAACACTTTGTTTTCATATTACTGTAGATGTTAATAATAATAATAGCTAACGAGTACTAAATGCTAAGAGGGAATGTTTTTATTTTTTTTTGTCCGTGTCTTTTTTCTTTTTTTTTTTTTTTTGGTGGTGCCGGGGATCGAACTCAGGGCCTTAACTACTGAGCTAAATCCCCAGTCCCGAGGAACGTTTTTAGCACTAAACATGAAATGCTTCTTTAATCCTTACCATGAACTATACCTTCTACACACAGACAGAAATCAACCTACTGCTTATTGTGTGATCCTCTTTCACAGAGGACTTATTTTATTATTGTCTCTTACAGAGTATAACTCAGAGAGATTAAGTCACTTGCCCAAAGTCACACAGCTGGAACCAGAACTTGAAATCTTGGAGTCCCTAATTCTAAATTCCATTCTCTTCTCATGAAGCCCAGAGCACTTGGTTGGCCAACGTAGGGTTCAGTCATGTATAACATCTTTCATATACAACAACTCGATGTACAAATACTGGGCATGACACAAACCTGGGTCAAGCTCAAAAAGATTTTTTTTTTTATTCATACAGTACATCCTTCATTATGTCCCTAGTTCAGACTGCGATTTTCACAGGACCAAGCTGAATACAGGACTGAATGATCATGGGCTACTTCAAGGCCATTCATGTACTGGTCCCATCCCCCAGCCCTACACCTCCTGAGGCATTAGTCACATAAAACTCATGACAGACGAAGGCTA